>JAVTVY010017855.1:0-71879 GCA_036873755.1 Hanleya hanleyi | reverse complement strand
TACTGTTTGACTAGTAATTCTAATGTCTTGACATGTCTATCGGTTATCCTGTTCATTCAATATGACATCTCCAATAACAGTAGGGAGTCTGACCTAATAACAACAAAGGATTATCTTATACTAAAATGACACTCTGACTACAATTGACACCTGGCTCCTGTCTTTGCACCAGCTGGTCAGAAATGGTCTAACAACACTAATTGAATGTCAACTTTCAAGAGTTATGAACTAATCAAACTGTTATCAAAACATCTTATTACAAAAGTAAACTCATAGCATTAAATCCTAGTTATAACATGTGTTACATAATATTGAGTGTATACATTTATCAGTAACTAATATTTACAGCTTGCATATATGGTAATTTAACTCTACCTATAATGCTAATTCACAATAAACAAACATTAAATAATAATGGAATATACATGTAATTGAGGTATATGTTACATTTTACATGTACATGTTTTATGGGTCTGTTATAAAATCACCAGAACAAAATGGCAGGGTCCAGCCTATTAACTGATTAGGACCTGATTAGACCAAAATGGGAAGTACATGTACCTGAGATGATGATCTGGATTGAAGGGCACTTGTTAGAGTTAATCAAACTGGCCAAACAGATTATTTGACTGTATGCAGGTATTCAAATTTAACCAGATAAATTGTATGACCTGTACTACAATTAATTTTTGATTTCTGAAAGTTAGTCATTTTGTAGGGACACCCTACATGTAGTTCAAGTTTCAAGTTTCCCAAGTTCCCTAGTTCCAAGTTCCAGCTCTGTAGTTCCAAGCTCCAGTTCCCCCAAGCCCCATCTCCAAAGTTCAAAAGCTACAGTTCAAAAGCTCCCAGATATGATACACATCTGGTTGTTTAAGAGGCATAACACATATACCATTGTTAATCAGCCCTTATTATAATGTTACTTATTATAATGTTACTGTCTAGCCTGTTCAACACATGTTTTGAATTCTTGTGGAGCTCACTGATTATAGATTACAGATTAAAGTAAGCCGCATCTAACACCTACTGGAACCAATATTTTGGGGGATTAGAAGTTTGTGAAAACATCCTTCAGGATAGCACAGATCGCCAATAACTTTAAATGGAAGAAAGTCCTATCCATCCTCTGTAGAGGAACTGAGATTACACACTTCCGTCTTATAATTTTACAATCGCTCTGTTTCTTTTGTTGTGAAACTTCGCTGGGATAGCTATGAGGTCACAGAAAGTGACCATCATTCTCTCTCAAATTCAAATGCCCATCTTATCAGATTTTTGGAGGTCGGAAGACCGTAAATACGTGTCAGGATAGCTGTGGGATCAGGGAAAGTAAGTAAGGAGTAGAGGGCCTTTATACAGAAATAATTGGATGATTTGCTAAATATTCTGTTGAAACATAACTTTTTGAGCTATGTGTGTACTAACAAATGTAGTATCGTGGTATGATTTGACTGAGGCTATTCGGTCAACACATCGGTAATAAGCCAATGATACGCGACTGAACTTTCTTTTACAAACATGACAAATGCGACCGGTCATCAGATTTCTTGTATTCATCATATACCCGTCTTGTTCCCCTTATGATTCGGACTGTCGCATTGACCCTCTTGATCACTAGATACCGGTACCCCATATATCGAATTACCGCAATTCACTCACACATCAGCACCCAAAATTAGAGGTATGTATGAATGGATGGCAATTAGTTTCATTAGTTTCTGAGTTATGTAATTCATATAATCGTCAGCATTGTTTCAATTTTTTACCCCTCGGCCAAAATTTGGCTCACCCTAGGTACACCAAACTTGCAGTGCACACCGATATGCTCGTGAACCAGAACCCTATTGAATCTGGACCCGATTGGTTGGAAACTTTGGCGGCTATCTTTAATTTATGCGAGACCATCATAGCTTTCTCATTACCAAGATATCGTTAGAACGACTTAACCTATGCACACCAAACTTGCAGTGTACATCCATATGCTCGTGACCCAGAACCCGAATGAATCTGGACCCGATTGGTTAGAAACCTTGGCGGCCATCTTTAATGTATGCAAAATCTGTAATGATGTATATCTCTGATACAATTTGATTTTATTTGTTCTATACGAAACTTGGTATACAGCATCGATGTATGAACAGACTTGCATGAATGAATAACCATATCAGTCCTTCTGAGTGGCGGGAAGGATGGGTGGCCATCTTTAATTTATGCGACATCATTAATGCTGTTTATCTCTGATACCGTTCAAATGCTCGAAGTAAAATTTGGTATACATCATCGATGCATCAAGAGACTTATGTAATGAATACTGGTTTCTCTGATTGGATGGAAACCTTACGGGCCATTTCTAATTGCAACATTTTTGATAATCTGTATATTTGTCACTTGACAGCGTGGTGTTCCTGACACCTTGGTTCAAATTGAATAAATTATGAATGGCTGGCGCCCAGAGCCGAAGGGTTTTCAGATGCGCAGTTTCGTATTTCTATTTGTCGACTTTTGAAAATTTGAATTATTTTGTACAGAGCCATGGACGTCCACCCATCGGTGGTTGCAACCGATTGGATGATTATGGCTTTCTGTGAAACCGAGCTGCATCAATAAAATTACATAATAGTTTACCGTTTGTGGCTGATGTGATGATTACAAACACGCCATGTAGTTCTGGTAAGCGTGAAGTTGACGCAACCCCCTCCCTCCATTCCCAACACACACAATTGAAGCCCCTGTACTATTAGAATTACACACATTGACAATAAACTGATTATATTCCTTGAGCAGATTACCGTGTTTACACAGGTTGTGGGGAACCTAGTGAGAATATGTACATAAGATAAGTCAAAGACTGCCAGATATCTAAATCGCTGCACATGAAACAAAGTGATAATCCAGAATATAGACACAACATAACTTTGGTTGCGTAATAGTGATGGATATATGACAGTGCAGGTGGGGAATCCCTGAGAAGTAGACTCTGGACAGGAATTATCTAAATCAAATAATGGAATTTGCCTCATCAGAATGTACTTGAGATATGGATGTAATAAAATTGCTTACAAACAGGATAAGGCTGATTCCTGATTGGATCCAGAGAAAGGTACAGTAGTTTGATATCCGTGAATCATCAAAAGGCTTCATTTTCTGAAATTACACAGGAACTGAACACAAGGGATGTTGCAGATGTATAAAGGGTGTAACAAAGGCTAACAAGAGGCAACATAAGAGATTGACCTTTCCGACTCCAGATTTGTATGATTTATTTATCATTTCTGTATACCAGCATTGAGAGCTGAACCATTTATATTTGAGTCATTTTAAGTTTTCACGGACAAGTATTTCTTGCAAAAATCATTAACCGGGCACGTGTACGCTCCGTTATGATCATGCCAACTTTCAATTATTGGCCGGCAGGGGTCTACATACAGAAAGGATATGCGACGTTTACAAAGAAATGTGTGTGAAGTTTAATAACTTTTTTAATCCATCTTATTTTTCTTTTTTCTTCGAGTTTACATTGTGCACTGTCCGCATCAAATATTGCCAGTTTTATATGATAGATCAAAATATTCTGCTTGGCTCAATTTCTATGCACAATTACCGCCGAACGGTAATGACTGAAAAAAAGAAAGACCGACCGATGCTAAAAATGTACCGAAACATATACAAGTATTGTAAAGAAATATTATTAGGCGACATGCCCTGTATTACGAGAGGTTTAGTACTAGATGTTGAACAATATCGGTAGAGATCTTTCTGAAACCATGGAGCTTGTCATTTATTGCCCCTCAAGCCTTCTTTATCTGGGAGTAGTTCGGTCTGGGAGCTTTTGAACTGTAGCTTTTGAACTTTGGAGGTGGGGCTTGGGGGAACTGGAGCTTGAAACTTCAGAGGGGGAGCTTTGGGGAACTGGAGCTTGGAACTACAGAGCTGAAACTTGGAACTTGGGAACTTGGAACTAGGGAACTTGGGAAACTTGAAACTTGAACTAAGGTGTCCCCATTTTGTATCCTGGACTGACTTTAAATATTTGCACATGACACAGATTATGGTGTGGAGATAGAGCCATTATAGTGTAGAGATAGCAATGGAATGTGGTTCAATGTCCATGTATTGTTTGAGTGGGTTCTATCAGGTTTATCAGACATGTCATATCAGTTAGGACTGACATGAACAGCTGGGCTCAGTATATCAACAAACATGTTTACATGTATCAGGATTCACCCCCAACTGGCCAACAGTTATTATAATAATATAATACACAGTTGGTGATATAATAATACAACCATTTCACACACTGCTTGGGGCAAAGATCAATGTGTGGCCCACAGAGTGAACAGATCCATATTGTTTGTATGGTCAAACTCCAATCTGTTGGATTCTGGAAGAAAGGTGTGGAGGGGGTGACATGACATTCAAATTCTACTCTGCGTCCATAGAAATTCTATTTATTTACGCCTACTATCTGGTTATGGTTTAGATATTAAATTAAGCCACTACGTACCCTTAAGGGGAATTAGGACTTGTGACAATTTTGAAAGTCATTTTTTCGAATTACTTCAAAGAAATAGTCATATTTTCTTGTGTTTAATTGTGTTTCCTATCTTTCTGAGATGAAATAATGCACCCTTGATAATTGAGTGCCTTTTTGAAAATTTCAACCTGACAAACAAAATGTCAAAATCTCTCAAGTCCCCCTGATTCTTAAGCCCAGCTCACACAGGAGTTTTTTAACACCGTTTTTTTTTCATGATATTTTGACACCGGTGCTCGAAAATCATAGAATTTCCTCATGTGAGGGAAATAAGTCCGTTTTTGACACCTGAAATCGAATTCAAATATTCCGCTTGTTTATAGAGATGAGGATTCAGCAGTGTCCAAAAACTTCTGTGTTCAAAAACTGCCGGTGAACAGGATATTTGATCCGATCGCCATCTCTATGTACTTCAACCAATCAGTCGGGTTCGAGATCATCAGAAACATTCAATACAGCGCGATCATATCATGTGACATATTTATTTGCGGGCATGATTTTGGAGAGAGAATAAAACAGACTATCTTATATAATCAGGAATAATAAAATGCTTGAAATTTTTATTCCTGACTTATTTTTGATACAATTTCCAGTTTTGATTTGATTTTCTATTATTTAACGTTGGCAGGCCCGTAAACCACAATATGTAATTGGTGTCGCCTAATATTATGATAACAACAAAATAAAAAATAAAACGTATTCAATCTAGCTCCAAAGTACAGTGTATAATCCTGTGGGCACACATACATGTAAAATAATGTTGGGTTTATCTCTTGGGTTGAGAAAATAGGTATTCCAACGTGTGGCTTGTCATCTAACGAAAAATACATGTACGATATTGGGGATGAAGTTGTATCATACATTCTGCATGTTTTTATATACCCATCGTGAGATGAGGTCCTATAATGCGATAGCGAGTTCTGCCGGTCTGTCTGTCCA
Organism: Hanleya hanleyi; assembly: GCA_036873755.1. Lineage (NCBI taxonomy): Eukaryota > Metazoa > Mollusca > Polyplacophora > Lepidopleurida > Hanleyidae > Hanleya > Hanleya hanleyi. The sequence continues at coordinate 66,403 of JAVTVY010017855.1, read as the reverse complement.
CCCATTACATTTGTAAGCAGAGCTTCCCTGGGATTCAGGAAATGTTCTGCTGAGGAAACTATGCCACAAAAAATAATGCCCCTCTAGGATTGCAACTAATATAGTATATTTTGTCCCTGGGATTGTAGGGGGGGGGGAGGCAACGGTTAATGCTTTTTCGGACCTAAACTTATCCCTGTTGTTATGACCCTGTCCATGATGACTATTGGCTGCACTCATGGGCACTTGAGAGTGTCGCATGCATGGTGATTAAATTATGGGCTGTTTCACCATAGTAGGCCTCTGCAGGATTGTTAAATGAATTAATTGGTAGAAACAACACCCAAATCCATATACATGTATGGTTTCAGATATGAGTTTGAAGTGGCTGGCCTTTATTTTACTTCATTCTGCATTGAACTTTTAACCTTTCAATGAGATCATGTGGACAGTACAGTAGAGATATCATAACTGATGCTTATCATACATATATATGGGGGCTAGCCCCATTGAACTGGTTTGACATTTTGATGTAACTATGGACATAGACATCCATTTGTGATGAACAGAATGGTAGATTTGGGTCATGACTTCTGCTTTAACAAAGTCCCCTCATATACCCATTCTCTTCCTCCTCATTCTTTACCTGTTGACCATTTCATTCCACAATTCTATTTCTTTCCTATCCAGGGTTATATCCAGGAATTTGAAGTAGTGTCCTTATTTGAAAAAAATAATGCCGAGCGCAGCGAGGCTTAGCTTACAGGCCGGGGTCCAGGGGCTGCCTAGGCCCCTGGAAGCTCTGGGGTCTTAGATGCTCTCAGGAGCATTCGAGCCCATTTCTGGCTATTTAAATGTCTTGTCAGATACCTGTAGATAATGAACAATTTACTTCTTTTTTTCCAAATTTTCACCACATTCAGGCTGATCTTGCTTGTGTTTCAAAATGACAAAAGTTGTGCATGAATTTCCAGATCATTTACTTCCACGTGCTGTCAGATTGATACTATACCATGATGTCAACTTTGACTAAACTAATAACAACTAACCTTTTTGCTGATTAGACTAGGGCTCAGGGGCAGTCTAGGCGCGGAGAGACTCTGGGATCCTTGATGCATGTCTTGTCGATCAGACAAGCATATCATGCACATTTTACTTCTTGTTTAATCTGATCATCTGCTTTTAAAAATTATTTACAGCTGCTGCTTTCAAAATTTCTATTGAATAGATTCCTCTGTACAGTATTTTTATACCATGCTGTATATCATTCGAAGCTGATTCTCTTCCCACCTCGACTGCCTCAACGGGTTGAACATAATTTGTCCCAGCTTTGATGCCTGCATCATTTTCCATGTCGTGTTCAACATCTGCTTGACCTGTGTTTTCAATACCGGCAGCACAGCATCGAGCAAAGAGAACGTCGACTTTGTGGCAGTCAGACCCTTCATCTTCCTTTAGTTTTTTTTTTCAAATGTTCAGCCAACACACCGCATCCTCTTGTGCGGCCGCTACCCTTCGTATTTTCCCCCAGACCAACCTTTCTGTCCCACCACAGGGTTAGATCTAGGGTCTCACAGCGTCCGTAAAACGGACACAGGTACAAAATCAAATGAATTAAAAATGAATATGTTTTTGCAAAATATCAAATGATTTTTTTCAAAAATCAAATGATGTTTTTTTTACGATGTTTGAAAGCCGTAAACCTGGACGAGTGTGTGTCAACTCGCGTTAGACAGAACTTATGGCAAGGGAGACAACTATGCATCTATCCATTGATAAGCTTGGCCACTAGGGGCGCGATAGTTTTCGTTCTCCAGGCAGAGGTCTATACTATGAATGAAGTCGGAAATATGTACGTCTGTGAGTGTCTGGAGAGCTAGGCAGCGTGTGCGTTCTCGCGTTGTATCTGCAACGCGTATCTGCAATGACAAGCCGTCATGGTGGGACAGAAAGGTCGGTCTGGGGGAAATACGAACATGACGAAGGGTAGCGGCCGCACAAGAGGATGCGGTGTGTTGGCTGGACATTTGAAAAAAAACCTAAAGGAAGATGAAGGGTCTGACTGCCACAAAGTCGACGTTCTCTTTGTTCGATGCTGTGGTGCCGGTGTTGAAAACACAGGTCAAGCAGATGTTGAACACGACATGGAAAATGATGCAGGCATCGAAGCTGGGACAAATTATGTTCAACCCGTCGAGGTGGGAAGAGAATTAGCTTCGAATGATATACAGCATGGTATAAAAATACTGTACAGAGGAATCTATTCAATAGAAATTTTGAAAGCAGCAGCTGTACATAATTTTAAAAGCAGATGCTCAAATTAAACAAGAAGTAAAATGTGCATGATATGCTTGTCTGATCGACAAGACATGTGCAGCCAGGAATCGGTTAGAATGCTTCTAAGAGCATCAAGGGTCCCAGAGTTTCTCGGCGCCTAGGCGGCCCCTGAGCCCTAGTCTAATCAGCAAAAAGGTTAGTTATTAGTTTAGTCAAAGTTGACATCATGGTATAGTATCAATCTGACAGCACGTGGAAGTAAATGATCTGGAAATTCATGCAGCAAGTCCCTGCTCAATTTTGTCATTTTGAAACACAAGCAAGATCAGCCTTAATATGGTGAAAATTTGGAAAAAAAGAAGTAAATTGTTCATTATCTACAGGTATCTGACAAGACATTTAAATAGCCAGAAATGGGCTCGAATGCTCCTGAGAGCATCTAAGCTACCTCGGCCTGGTAGCTACGCCTCGCTGCGCTCGGCATTATTTTTTTCAAATCAGAACTTTTTTTTTCAAATTCCTGGATATAACCCTGCACCATGACGGACAACGCGAGAACGCACACGCTGCCTAGCTCTCCAGACACTCGCAGACGTACATATTTCCGACTTCATTCATAGTATAGACCTCTGCCTGGAGAACGAAAACTATCGCGCCCCCAGTGGCCAAGCTTATCAACGGATAGATGCATAGTTGTCTCCATTGCCATAAGTTGTCTAACGCGAGTTGACACACACTCGTCCAGGTTTACGGCTTTCAAAATCGTAAAAAATCATCATTTGATTTTTGAAAAAATCATCATTTGATTTTTGGAAAAAATCATTTGATATTTTGCAAAAACATATTCATTTTTAATTCATTTGATTTTGTACCTGTGTCCGCTGTGAGACCCTAGATCTAACCCTGCTATCGGACCTAATCCAGATGGCGAGTTAATCATTCAGAAGAACGTTTCAAGATATATTTTCATTATGAAGCAATGCCTATTATGTACAACCGTCACAATTCAGGAAATTATCCTCGGCTTTTTTTTTGCCGAGGAAAAATTACTTTGCCTCGGCAAAAGTCATTTCACCTCGGCATTTTTTTTAAGAGAGATATTAGTGATATAGAGGCCAATCTGAAGGTAAAGAAATCATTTTATTACAGTGTCAAGCAAAAACTGGTGCTTTTACAGTTACTACTATCTCTCAGAGTTTGTTTGGATGATTGAACACTTCAAAATTACAAGCGTCTAGTCCGTCATTCATAATCCTACGTAGCAAACTAATCTGAGTCCCTGTATGTGTCAGTCTATGGATTAGCTGCATTACAAGACACCACAGAATCACTCAATCCGTCACCACGTGTATGATTATCCCGCCCGAAAATGAATGACCAATTAGTGGACCCCCTCTAGGAAGCATTGTTCTATAATTAGATTGGCTCGGGGAAATTCCCCACAGCAATGTCACTGCATGCACAGGGTGACTGTCGTGTCTCTCATCAATAAAACAATGCTGATTAGCCTATGTTGTTCTCAATAAAACAATGCTGATTAATCAATATATATATATAGGTATAGTATATTGGTAGCGTGAGGTAAGAACAACATCGATTAATCAGCATTGTTTTATTGAGAACAACACATCATGTTTTGTTGATTTGAGACACGGACCTGTGCTGCATGTGAGAGCATGATGCAATTTGGCGCCAGTAAATTCAGATTATGATCAGAATGATTTCATTTAGCAGGGTGTTATGTCATATTTTTCAAGGTAAACCAAGAAAGATATATTGCAAAGTGCCACCGGTTAAAACTTTGTATCTGAACTGTGACGTCTGGAACGTATTTCTTTCACATTATAATTTTTACAGCATGTTGACCTCAACATGTGCTTCAAACAAAATTCTATGCAAGCCCCGGGCGATCTCAATCATGAAGTCTGGTGATCACGGGGGGTGGAAAGACCGTCGCATGCAAATTACAACATCATCATTCTTGGGTTTTGTATTCGAATGAACCGTTATCTTATTCTTATGTCATTGAAATATTGCCACCGTTTTCATGGGTATAAAATATTCATATCATCAAATAATATGAACTCGTGTTCAGCTCTGTTACACCTTTCACCCTTGTTGATTTTGTTCCGGGCAGTGTGGTTCGTGTCCCTTACAAAAAAATCTTATAGGATCCTATAAGATAAAATCGTATAGGATCCTATAAGATTTTGGCCCAAAATCCTATAAGATTTTTTAATAGGATCCTATAAGATTAAAATCCTATAAGATTGAAATCCTATAAGATTGAAATCCTATAGGATTTTTTAATAGGATCCTAGAAATCAGGATCCTATAAGATTAAAATCCTATAAGATTGAAATCCTATAGGATTTTTTAATAGGATAAAAATCTTGTAGGATTTTTTAATAGGATCCTATAAAATTTAGTTATGGAATGGATTCTTAGAAATCTACAGGATATAAAGTTTCTATAGGAATATTTGGATGAGTGATATAGGTCATCTTTTATAGTAACTCCATGAAATACAAAATGCCCCTGTGCTGTAAAATAGTAAATACATCAGAAAATGTATTAGCATAAACATTGCTTGTTTTGGATGTAGCACAGCTATGTTAAAGATAATCTGGTAAATAACTAACGCATAGAAAGAAGAACAAACAAATACATATAATAAATATTTCTTTATTATGTACATGTGCACTTTTGAGATATAAACGGAGGAACATATGAGGGCATCATAATCTCTCCATCAGTTTTCCGTACAATTTCTGCTCGCCATTGAGTTTCGACTTCATTGCTTCCCGAATGACTTTCACGGAACTTGGGAATTTCTTCAGCCATTAGTCTGTAAGAGAATGAAATAATTTGCAGTTAGCCACTGAATATCAATATATTCAATCACAATTGCAGAATCATGTTGACAAAGGATCAAATCTCATTGAATTATTATTTACTAAGATTAATTACATTAAATGATTATTTACAAGTGATCGCTTGTTAACCATTAAAAGTCAGTGTCATTTAATATGCATTTTAATGGTTAGCAAACTTGCAAAAAAACAAATTTAAAATCTTACCAGTAAATATAGATGAGACAATTAATGAGAAATCTTCTCAATGGTCAAAATAATTAATTATTTGATAATAGCCTAGATATTTTGGTGAATAGTCATGATAGTTGAATTTATACTTACATCATCTGACTCGTCATAAACAGGTGCCACTGGAAGGTTTCCTTGTCGCTGCTTTTTTAACTTCTCAAGGATGTTGTTTGGCTCATTCTTCCGGGCATCACAAACTGTCTTGCTCATCTTCTTTGTAGGCTGTCTGATCTCCTGTGGGGAAAACAATTATTACCATATCATATCGCGATTTATTTCGAAAATAAACTCAACAATTTTCAAATCAATTGTGTACTAACTTTAAATATTGAAATAAGCAATGTGAAAATGCAATGCGTAACCGAACAACCTGGAAATTCTAATAAATGACATTTGACTTCGTTCAGATAATGTGTATGAAAGAATGTACAGTACACGATAACCCCCCCCCCACCATCTCAATTGAAAAGTACATAAATGGGGTGAAGCTGTGAACGTCATAATAAAAACACCATTGATAAACTGTTCATTATGGTGGGGTGAGGAGAGATGCAATTTGACAGGACAGGAAGCTCAGACTGTGAACCGACAGTATGAAATAAAAGCCAGGACTTGAAAGAATGACAAATCAACTGTTATCAATTCATTCATATGTTATGCCAATTTTTAGCTCATCTGGGCCGAAGGCCCGATGGGCTTATGTCATGGCCTGACTGTCTGTCGTCCGTCGTCCGTTGTGCGTCGTCCGTAAACATCTTCTTCTCTGAAACCACTTGGCCGATTAAGCTGAAACTTGGCATGCATGTTCCCCCCAATGAGTACACCAGAATTTGTTCATGCGGTGCCGATACGATTTTAAATATGGCCGCCATGGCGGCCATCTTGAATTTGCCATTGAAACATTGTTATCGCGATTTCTCAGGAACTACTGCATGGATCTTTCTCAAATTTGGTACACAGGTTCCCCTTGGGGTCTAGTTGTGCAAGATACCTGTTGTGGTCTGATTCACAAATCCAATATGGCCACCAGGCGGCCATCTTGGATTTCCCCATGAAACATTGTTATTGCAATTTCTCAGGAACTACTTTGTGGATCTTCCTCAAATTTGGTACACAGGTTCCCCTTGGGGTCTAGTTGTGCAAGATACCTTTTCTGCTCTGATTCGAACATCCAATATGGCCACCAGGCAGCCATCTTGGATTTCCCTATGAAACTTCGTTATCGTGATTTATGAGGAAGTATTGCATGGATCTTTCTCAAATTTGATACACAGGTTCCCCTTAGTGTCTAGTTGTCCAAGATACTTTTGTGGTCTGATTCAGAAATCCAATATGGCCACCAGGCGGCCATCTTGGATTTCGAGATGAAACATTGTTATCTCGATTTCTCAGGAAGTACTGCATGGGTCTTTGTCAAATTTGGTACAGAGGTTCCCCTTGGGGTCTAGTTGTGCAAGATACAATTTGTGGTCTGATTGAAAAATCCAATATGGCCACAAGGCGGCCATCTTGAATTTGCCAGTGAAATCTTGTCATCATTATTTTTCATTAACCACTGCATGGATCTTTCTCAAATTTGGTACACAGGTTCCTCTTGGGGGTCTAGTTGTGCAAGATACCTTTTCTGCTCTGATTCGAACATCCAATATGGCCACCAGGCGGCCATCTTGGATTTCCCTATGAAACTTCGTTATCGTGATTTATCAGGAAGAACCGCATGGATCTTTCTCAAATTTGATACGCAGGTTCCCCTTGGGGTCTAGTTGCGCAAGATACAATTTGCGGTCTGATTGAAAAATCCAATATGACCACCAGGCGGCCATCTTGGATTTCCAGATGAAACATTATCGCGATTTCTCAGGAACTACTGCATGGATCGTTCTCAAATTTGGTACAGAGGTTCCCCTTGGGGTCTAGTTGCGCAAGATACAATTTGTAGTCTGATTGAAAAATCCAATATGGCCACCAGGCGGCCATCTTGGATTTCCAGATGAAACATTGTTATCGTGATTTCTCAGGAACTACTGCATGGATCTTTCTCAAATTTGGTACAGAGGTTGCCCTTGGGGTCTAGCTGTGCAGGATACCATATATGGTCTGATTGAAAAATTCAATATGGCCACCAGGTGGCCATCTTGGATTTCCCCATGAAATTTTGTTATCGTGAATTCTTAGGATATGACTGCATGGATGTTGATACACAGGTTCCCCTTGTGATCCAGTTGTGCAAGATACCTTTTTTTGGTTCATTTCGAAAATCCAATATTGCCGCATCTTGAATTTCCCATGAAACTTTATCATAAAATCTCAGGAAATAACTGCATGGATCATTTTATAGTGTTCAGGGGGACAACACAAGTTAGAAACTCATCTATTGCAGTTCTTTAGTAAAAATTTCTCACAGCTACTTTCTCCAGTTACAGACAGATGACCTACAGTGCCGTGGCACTATCTTTTACATCTTCGCAGACAGATGCCGGGGGTATGTCTTGGTTAGGCCATACCTCACCAGAGATTACGTTCATTGGAAAAATGTCCTGTTACATCTCATTGCCATCGTAACAACCCAGTCGCACATATTTCGTACTCGACATGTCTCCCCCTGGTGCATATACCCACAAAATATTGGAATCGTAGGTTAAAAACTGTCCAATGTACTGTCCGGACACGAAGTGGACAGACGGACGAACGACTGCAATCACATAATACAAATTGGTTCTGGTTATTGCTTATACAGCTTACTGACAATCACACATTATATTTTGGTATAATTGCCTTTATTCCATAACCTCCAATTACAATCATGAATTTACAGCTTGACCTCCTGTGAAATCGACTATGTTGCCATTTTGTTCAGGGGAGACAACGCAAGTTAGAAACTCATCTATTGCAGTTCTTCAGTAAAAATTTCTCGCAGCCACTTTCTCCAGTTATAGCCAGATGAGCGCTACAGTGCCGTGGCACTATCTTTTCTAGTATGATTCATCTGATATACTGTAACAACTATTACAAAATCAAACATTGAGGAAACGGAATCCGCTCGTAAAGATGTTTATATCTGAACATTTTGAAAACACAGAACTTGTCAACAAGTTTCCTTTGCAAGACTTGGAAAGGATTTCGATCCTAATACACCACTGACCACGGAAAACACTGCCACATTAGCTAATATAAAGTTTAAAATATTTACAATCCCAAGCAACCCTTCTGATCCGCTATCACTTCGTGAAATGTTTTAGCCGAGATGAAGATGCATGTCGAATAAAATTTGCTGTACCATTCATTAAAATATACAATAATACATGTAATAAAAAACCTTTCAATTGCAAGGCCAAGTTTCCTTTGAAAGATTTGGGAAGTATTTCGATCCTGGCATACCTTTGCCTTCCAGGTGCATTAAATACGACACGTGTACGACTGGCGGGCGCAAGCACCCCTAATCAAGGCCGAGTGGAAGTACAATATAACGGGACATGGGGTACAATCTGTGATGATCTCTTCGATTACCGAGAGGCGGGTGTCATTTGTACCATGTTAGGATTCAACAAGTATGTTGTATGTTTACATCAAATGTTTAAGACTTGGTTCAACTTTGGTTGAATTACATAATAATATAATAATTCTTTATTGCGGACTCAAGATCCATACACTAACAAGAAAGAGGTTACAATGCGTTGATTAACAAAGTACTCTCACATTCAGGATGGAAATTACAGTCTTTTCCACCTTTGCATCAGTTACGGATGGTACTAATATTATCTCGTTATTTAGATATTTCGATTATGGATGCTAAAATTGTTCATAGATTCGGCTGGTTACTGAATGTTGGATCTGGTGCTTATAATTAGCAGTAATTATACAAACTTATACACCACTACTTCTGTCATCACATGCAGTTTTTTATGATTCCATTTTTCGGAAGAAGGATCTGAATATGTCATGTAAACCTATAAAATATAGCCTACTCATCATTTGTCATTGATAACATTTTTATTGTTTTTATTGTTGCCTCGATCCAACTGATTTTTGCCGCCTAAATTATAGACAAATATACAATTTGCAACGGCCTTATAGAATGTAACTGTCTAAATATTCCATTATTTGCATCCATGACACGTCTATCATTTGCATGTATTGCAGACTTAATGCTGTTGCAAAAGCTAGTGCCTTCTTCGGTCAAGGTTCGGGGTCGATATTTCTAGATGATCTCAACTGTGTGGGGACAGAGACCAGCATATTTCAGTGTGCTGCTAAACCGGTGGGACAACATAACTGTGGTCACGCCGAGGATGCTGGAGTTATATGTCAGTCAGGTAAGTCTTGGTATATACCGACCGTTTACAGTGTCGAGTCAGAATTTGCTTGTTGAACATACGGATCCTCCCGAGGACAATTTTCCACACCCACCAGTCTTCCATTAGTAATCACGAGTCCACAGATAATAGGCAATATGTACAGTGAAACCTGTGAATACCGACATATGGGTAAACCGAACAATATTCTAAATACCGACATTATCTATGGTCCCAAATACTTAAATTTAACCTTATCTGACCTGTCCAGCCTTCATGGTCTCAGGGGGCAGAAATGCCCCAATGCCCCCCCCCTTCCTTATCTTTTTTACCCTTGAGCTATAGGGCTGAAACTTACCACACCATACCCTTGGGTCAAGCTCTACCAGAAAATGTGAAAAAGAATCCAAGCTGGCCTCTTTGATGACCTCACAGTGATGTGATTTTCAAAAACCGCATTTTTGGTCGATTTTTCGTTTTTTTCTTTTTATTTAGGTAATTTCTCCACAAAAACTGTATGATAAATTAATAAATGTTAGTCTGATTGGAAATAAAATAGTTTTTGCCACTTTTCTTCGCGGAAAGTAGTAATTTTGAAGACAAATGAAGAAAACATCACTTTCCTGGTACCCCACATGGCCTCTATTTTGAATTTACCCATGATCCTTATTCAGGGGGTTATACAAATAGGCTCAAACCTGATAAACTACAAAGTCACGGAATGTCAGCCCTCAATATTTTGTTGTCCCAGAGATAGCGCAAAATGTTTGGTGGGGTGTTGTGGGGGAGGGGGTAATGTTAGGGCCCGGCCAGTTAGGGTTAATGTAGTTTGAACCTTGATCAATCAGAACCCGGTCAAACCCAACACCATAAACTTGTCCCAAGGATGGTTGGTATACACAGTTTTCAATGTATATTTAAAAGGCTTATATATTCAAGTTTAAAAGAAAATAATTCTACACACAGAAATCGTTGACCATATCCTAAATTATTGGGGATCTGTCAGGAAGAAGACACTGTAGTATATTTTACTCGAGCACACTTCCGAATTCATTAATATGCAAAATCAGGCTTAGAAAAAAATATTATTTTCTTGCAACGATCCCTTCCAGACGGTGGCTAGTCCCTGCATGTTTCACTGTTTTAGAAACAGAACATGCAAAACACCAGCAGAAGATACATATATAGCATTCAAGTCCAGAAAAAAATAGCAAACACACTGTCACTCACCTTGTCCTCACTGTCACTCACCTTGTCCTCACTGTCACTCACCTTGTCCTCACTGTCACTCACCTTGTCCTCACTGTCACTCACCTTGTCCTCACTGTCACTCACCTTGTCCTCACTGTCACTCACCTTGTCCTCACTGTCACTCACCTTGTCCTCACTGTCACTCACCTTGTCCTCACTGTCACTCACCTTGTCCTCACTGTCACTCACCTTGTCCTCACTGTCACTCACCTTGTCCTCACTGTCACTCACCTTGTCCTCACTGTCACTCACCTTGTCCTCACTGTCACTCACCTTGTCCTCACTGAACACAATGCACAATAGCCCTCGCAGTACTCCACGTACCGAGATCACGCGTAGTCGTAACCGTTGATGGTGTCACTATTTCAGTCATTCTAATTAGAATGAAACGTCTAAGTTGTTCCTGATTGCCGTTCCAGGAGGTATAACACAGGTGCGTCTGGTAGGAGGACAGACTCGGTACGAGGGACGTGTTGAGATTAACCTTAACAACACGTGGGGGACGGTCTGTGATGACAGTTTCGGCGTCCAAGATGCACAAGTTGTCTGTAGGATGCTGGGATATCCCTTGTAAGTTTTCCAGAATATTGAGACCGTCTGATGGAATGTATTTCTTGTCCTGTGAAATTGGCATCGAATTTTGGAAATGAATTCTGAAATTCTATTTGAAACCAAAAGAAAAATAAGATTTATTTACAACCTGCTGAAAACATCAACCCCAATTATATCAGTCCAACATCTGCAAACGATTGACTGATTCTCTTACGTTCACACGTATATTTGATTTTACGCAAGGGGACGGTTTTGATTTTGTAATAGTGATCTTGATTGTTGGTCCCAGGAAATTGTCCAGCTACGAACATGTACTGGATCTGTTCCAGCTCTTTGTTCTCCATTGCTGATCATACGTATCATTAACAGATTATCTTCTTGTTCTAGCGCGGGAGCCACTGCTTATACCCGAGCCCATTTTGGTCAAGGGAGAGGTCCTATCTGGCTGGACGATATGGCCTGTATAGGAACAGAGACAACTTTATTGCAGTGTAGAAAGGGTCCAATAGGCCATAGCGACTGTAACCACGGCGAAGACGCAGGCGTCCTCTGCTCAAATCGTATGTGTACCATTTATTTTATTGGTTTACATGCTTATATCTATATTTTTCATTTACGCCGGCTTAGAAGTTAGTGCTAATATTGTCTGATTATGGACACTGGCATTCTTTGTGGACGATGGCTGGCTACATATCATACAACCTTATTGGGCTCCGTCGCAAGCACTCATCCCACCTATGTATGTCCGGAGAGTGCATCAATTTTTCTTGGATTTAATGTATGCGATTAAGAGGTTCACGCTTCAAGTGTTCAGTGTTGTCTTCTATAGAACGCCTGACCACCCGGAGGATAACACGACCCCCAGTCACACCTATCCCCACGCCTGATCCCTCAATGGTCTTTGTAAGACTGGTGAATGGACCGACGGCGCATGAAGGTCGGGTGGAAATTTGGAACAGAGGAGAATTCGGAACCGTGTGCGATCACCAATGGAGTGCCAGCGACGCAAATGTAATATGTGGTATGCTGGGATACAGTAGGTGAGTATATGGGTATTGAGATAAATTAAGGCATAGGGGAGAGTTACCACTGATATCTACTGAGTGAGGAATGAGGGGAAGAAAGGGGAATTCTGACTTGCAGGATTGGGTATCCTTCAGGCGTAACATTACTCTTAAGTGGTGAAAGGCGCGAATCGAAATCATTAAGAGCAACATATAAATGTGGTGGGAAAAGATGCCGGCGTACTGACAATAAGTCATATGACCCCACAGGCCAGTATTCTGATTGGATATCTGAAAACATCACAAGAACAAAAATGATCTCTGTGATGATTGGTATCACAGTCACGATTATATTGTAGCTGTTCATGTGGACATTTTGAATCTTCACCCACGTGACGTCGTGCCAAGGTTAGGCACCGGACACGGCGTTAACATTGTTTATATCGCAAGAATAGGAAAATTGGTTATCAGAGTGATTTCTGAAATATTGAAAAGCCGTACAAATAAAAGATATTATTCTCCTGAAAATAATTGCAAAAAAAAACATCATTTGTAAAATTCTTTGAATAAAGAACTCCATCGGCTTGATGCCTAACCTCAGCGTAACGTCACATAGGTAATAAATGGCGTTGTTTCGCTTCCTCTAATGCTGAAGAGTGCCGCAATCCTGTGCTGAAATAAACAGATATTAATTGAAACATCAAAAGCATAGAAATGTAGAGACTCGATGAAAAGAATCAAAACGTATCCGACTCAGTGCAATATAAAGCTAGATTTATATCATGGTTTTCCGGTACAGGCACATTTGGCACCACTATTTTCAACCCACGGTACCTGGCATAGTTCCAACTCAGATGTGTCAAAATATACTATAATGTTCTAGGTGTATTGTCTTTTTAAATAGCGAGATGGTGTAAAGTATATGCCACGAATTTATGCCAGTCAGTACAATTTTCTACATATATATTTCCCCACGTATAAGCATAGGGAGAACTGGGATTCTAGCGCCCCAGAGTCTGCGGGCCCAGACAGTATCTCGTCATTGTTTATATTGCGAGAGAACAATCCATTTAGGACGTTGTCGTAACGTTGTGGCGGATGCCTTGGTTTCCAGATATGAATATCTGGCTGCTGCGGGTTCAACCAAGCTGAACTCGGATTAACCATTTATGCATTAATTTATCTGCGTTATTATAAAATAAAAATATGTATTTTGATCTGTTAATATTATTGAGAAGAATGTTCTGTGGAAAATCTTTACACTGAAAACAATATTGTTTTTCAAATTCAAGATCAGGAGCCCAGGGGCTTACGAGTGCTCATTACGGCCAGGGGACTGGACGGATTTGGTTGGACAACGTACGCTGTGGAGGAAGTGAGAGTAGCATCGTGAGATGTCCGAGTACCGGATGGGAGACACATCGCTGTGGACATCAACACGACGCCGGTGTAAAGTGTTCCACTGGTACGAGCTGAAAATTTTGTATTAAGGGCTGTACAGATCACATTCAAGATGTGAAGTATGAGGACTACGTATATCTATACCCTCTGAGGATGGCATAAGCATACTAGCGATATATCCTGATCCATTACAAACACTCGTATGTGTCCATCTAGTTTTTTTTACTTTCTTTGGAAAACCTTCACGGGCTCAAGCAACTTTGACTTTGTAACCGATGTGTTACTTGACAAACATGAGCACGAATAAGCAACATCTCTTGTAGAAGAAAACTCATCTATGCTGAACCAACTTCTATGTTTGTTTTTACGCCGCTTTTTCACTCACTGCAGCAGTTACACTGTAATGGTGAGATATGTAAGATGTGGTAAAAATTTACGACGTCTGCCGCCTGAACAGCAACCAAATGACTCCACAAGGAAGCCTCTCTTGGCATCTCATATTCAGACTAGAATACGGAGGATTCTAAGACGTAGCATTGGTATCTCCACCGCGCATTTTTGCAGATGTTCATCTGGAAAGTATGAACAAACCACATGACCCCTAGCACCGGCTTAAGCGGAAGTTACTCCAACGAAATAATTCTTCATCTCTTATCTCTTACCTAGGTACTCATCCTAGCAACTTCATCATAGCGGCTGGAAGCATTGGACGTAATATTATCCGCATGGATTTGAACACATACAGCTATGTGACCATTCCTCACAACTCCCACTCCAATCCCATCACTTTGGACTATGATCCCGTCGATGTGAGAGTTTACTGGAGTGATACAGGAACAGACCAAATACGGTCCTCCAATCTGGATGGCACTGACAAGAAAGTCCTAGTACAGCTCAACCCACGTAAGTCTTTAGTTAATTATTTCGTTGCGTGGGAAACGAATCTTGTACCAATTCAGGCATCACATTGGAATGATGATTGTACACGTATATATAAATCAGTATTACATCATACCTTTTCCACGTAAACGCAATTTAATGCACGAGTGTTCGACCCTCTTGTCAGGACCTTTTTCAACATATAATCAACATAAAATAATGTCGAATATATTGATAAATTTAAGGGTGCAACCCAATTTCAACTGTTCTGTACTGTGGGGTCTGTAATAACAACAAATTCTCGATTTTTGATAATTTGATTATTAACCCTACCAGTTCTGGTTGATTTTCGGGGTTATCACAGCCACAATTTTTCGAAAGTTTTATCTAACTATTAAAAAAAGGAATTCTTCTCTTTTTCTCTTAAAACTGTCCACAATCATAGCGAATCATTACCTCAGGCAGGGTGTATTATTTGGTAGAACAATGTCAATACACGAGACACACCGAAGGGCATCTTTAGAATAAAAGTAAGCCTGCTTCAGCGCCATTTTAACTTTTCCATGATCGTCTCCATCAAGAATAGTACAATGGGGCTCCAAAGGGAATCCAAATCTTTCAACTCTCAATTTGCTTCCGTGTATACCAATGTTTGATAGCAAAACGAAGAAAGAGATAATTGTTGTCAATATTGTAATCGTTCGAGTTATAGAGTCGAAGTGCGACTGAACTCGACCTTGAGAATTTCATTTCAAAAATACTTTGTTTTCTTACCGCTAGGTGCCAACGCCGAAGGTATCGCAGTTGATCCCGTCTCACGAAATGTGTATTACGCTGATACGGGTAATAACATCATAGCTGTGATGACTCTCGATGGACTAACACACAAGACTCTCATAGACAGCGGACTGGACAATCCGACGGCCATAGGTGTCCATCCTCATCAAGGGTAAGTGTACTGGAACTTTTCTGGTAGAGTTCAATTCTTTGATAATAGAGACTTCAAGTACTTCAAAAGGTTCTGATAACACCTGGCAAATCGGCATTCTTGCTTAGCTCTTGACAAAATCTTACAATAATACGCTCATAGAGACATGCAGAGGAGGCTGTAATGTATATTTAATTTTAACAGTTCGTTCTGGCATACAGTGTCTGTCACTAGACCTGGACTTTGCATTTATCACTTGTCTCTTCTCTTTTTAAAGTGTAATTTTCCTTCTAATCTAGATAGTTGGAAATCGACACAGGGTTTGCTCCATTTCTTGTGGCTACTTTTGATTAGCGCTGATTGTGGTAAAATAGTTTTTACCCTCTTTGCATCGCGGAAAAGCAGAAAAGTTTGAAGAAAAATGACGAAAACATCATTTTTCTGTTACCCATCTTGAATTTACCCATGATCCTCTACTCGGAAGATTATGCAAGTAGGCTCAAAATGACCCCAATATGATAAACTATAAAGGCACGGAGTGTCGGCTTTCAATTTTTTGTCGTTCCGGAGATAACGTAGAAAGTCTGACGCAAAGGTACACCCTTTGGGTCTAGGGGATAGGTTGGTTGATCGTTATATCAGAAAGAAATGATAATTTAACGGGTTTCGTTTTCTTTCGTTTAACGGAAGTCACCCGATATATCTCACAAAACCGACATTTATAGAAAAATGATTATTTCTATCATTTCAGAATGAATAATGAACCTAGAGTATCCCTATAAAAAGGTCATCAACAGCTAAACTTTCAACTATCTAGCGAAAAATTCTCTCTCTTTTTGTGAAAGCCCCATTTTTGGGGCTATATTCAATCAGTAATACATACGGTAATAATATAAGCAAAAGAAATTGAAAGTTTATCATGTTATTTATTTTCTAAGATAACACGTTGAGTGGACATTGTTAGCTGAACCCTAAAATCCCACTGAAATCTATGTTATTTCTAAACTTCTTCCATTCGTACAAAAATGATTTATATTCAAAACTACACGGCCAAAATGTCTGATTTTTTGGACATGCTCTTTTTTCAAGTAGTGGTCCGATATAAGACAGTTAATTAGGGGGTTTTACATTTTGTTTGTGTTTGAAAGGTAACGAAACCTCTTAAATGGTGTCTTCTTTGATCTTCAATAAAATGACATTCAAAAGTCCGGCTTGCAAATACAGTGTACATCTGTAGGAATGCAGACATCGGGCTGTTGATTTTATCCTTTTACAAATGTTGCTTAAATAATAACATTATTGATGCGTCCATTCAGTCGTTAGGAATAGAGAGCTGTATGTCTTCGATTACTCTGTACGTTTCGATAATTTCATTCAGACTTTTGTTCTGGACGGACTGGGGAAGATCGCCGAAGATTGAGGGGAGTAACCTGGACGGGACGGTCCGTCATACTATCGTCTCTACTGGTCTGCGATATCCTAACGGGATGACCATCGATTATTCAAGTAAGTTTGAACGTATTACTTCATAGTACGATCGTTTGGCCTCTGTACATATGATCCTTTATTAACATTATATCTTGAAGTACTTTTTTATCTTGTTTGATGGGGTGTCTCGACGCTTTTATCTCCAGCACGAAACGAAGCTCTAACATTTTAGCTGTTATAACTGTTTGTCTCGCAAAACTTGAACGAGACATGCAGGACAAAAGCGCCAATCTTTCTATGATGCATCTGTGGGATCTAAGAGTGAAACATTTGCTAAGCGCCACAACATCCAGGGGCTAGGACAGCACAACATCCAGGGGCTAGGACAGCACAACATCCAGGGGCTAGGACAGCAGAATTCGAAATGCTCTGCCATAACCATTTGTTCTATTATTAAGAAAAGGGTGTAATGTTATTGGAACAGCCATAGCGCTCCCATTTGTGGCCCCATCTGTCTGATTTTCCAAACGACCTCCCCCGCTTATTGCGATATTGCGCCTGTCAATCAAAGAATTTATAATATAACTATGTGTTATCTCAATCAATGTTCGAGTGAACATCTTAGTTCAGTGTTGTATTTTTGTCTAATTCAGCCAATAAGCTGTACTGGTGCGATGCTGGAACCCGGAAAATAGAGAGTTCTGACTTCAGTGGAAGTAACCGTCGCCAAATACTGATTAATACTATAGGTTCACTATATGGGATCGCAGTATCTTCTCAATACGTCTACTTTACTTCATTCAGCAGCAGGTTCGTGTTGTTTGTCAGTACATTTTATTATATGACTTTGTGTGCTACTCTTTCTCCATTGGACGATTGGCCGTCACGTGGCTGTCTCTAATTTTCCATATTGACTCCGAAGCGGGTCCATAAATGTGATATTAACTCGGCGTGACGTGTGCGTCTTTTCGGCCTCGGTGAATATTGTTTTCTCTGGTCCGCAAAACCACATATTAACCTCATCAAAAGACTGTGATTGTACAATATCGACCTCCTATCTCTAACATTTTGCAACTTATCGGCGATACGGACTTGGTGAATATTGTTTTCTCTGGTCCGCAAGACCACATATTGACCTCATCAAAAGACTGTGATTGTACAATATTGACCTCCTATCTCTAACATTTTGCAACTTTATCGGCGATACGGACTTGGTGAATATTGTTTTCTCTGGTCCGCAAAACCACATATTGATTTCATCAAAAGACCGTGATTGTGCCATATTGACCTCCTATCTCGAACATTTTGCAACTTATCGGCGATACGGACTCGACCACAGAAACAAAGTAGCCATTTGTTGGCATCATTGATGTGTCAAGCTGAGGTGTTTATGAAAAGTGTTGCTAACTGTCGTACGAAATATATATTTCGATTATTGACACATACATTCTTTTATGAACGACGGCTGAATACTGAATGTCAGATCTGACGCTTGCTATATGAATATCAACCATAACTTGATTGTTTTATACAAAATATTCGTGGTTTTAAAACGTGATTCTGGACAAAAGCCAGTCCTGGTTATGGTCGATTGTCTTTTTGAATTTGGTGCTAATACTGTTATATGGAATATGGAATAGGTCTTTGGATTATGGACGCGGATATTCTCTAATGGACGACGGCTGGATTATGAATGACGGACTAGACGCTTGTAATTTAGCTATTTGAAGAATGAAAGAGTATATATTTTCCTCGCAAACCAGCGATTGTGCACGAATGCACTAATTCATATGACTCAATGCCTTGCAATCGAAACAATTCTTGTATAGCTATTTTTTTTACATATTAGTTATTTCTGCCCCAGCCATAACCTCACTGGGGTCGTTTCGTGGCTTAACTGTACGACGTACTGTGTGTGATCTGAGTGCTAGCAGTGTCATATGATAAATTGCTGGGATATGTAAGAGGTGGGGAAAACTAACGACGTCAATTTTAGCTATTGATGCTCTAAAGAGATACTAAAGCTACGTACGCGAATCCATCGTATTCTCGGGCGTGAATGTACGGTCCACAGGGAAGCTTCCCTGTAGAGTCATATGGTTGCTTTTTAGTCGCCAGATGTCGTCAGTCTTTCCCACCTCTTGCATATCGCTCTAATTTCTAATGTAGCCTTTCTTGTCGATGTTTTTCAAACGGAACCAGAATCACTTCGCATAGCATTCTAGTTTGGAAAGATAGATCATTCTTGTACATTATTGGGATGGAGGGAGGAGGGAAGGAATGTGGCTTAATGTCACACTCAAGTTTGTTTCACTCATATGGTGACAGTCAGTTTGGTTGGTGGAGGAAGCCGGAGTACCCGGAGAGCCGGACTATCAACAGTTACAGATATATAAAAATTATTCACAACTGAGTAAATACTAACATATCATCAACATATACTTCATGGAAGTAAAAGTTCATTTGATGATAATATTGTACCGGGTCCCATTTCATGACAGATATCTAATGAGGGTAAACAAGAACGGCCAAGGTAAAGTAAACGTAGGACCTGGGGGCTTTAGACGACTTGCAGGAATCGCTTACCACAGAAACGGATATGGTATTACAGGTCAGTTAATTTCACCAGATGTTTAGAAACTAGGACGAAGAATTTACTTTGAAGTGTATCAATTTTCCATATGAGGTATCAATCTGTATTACAGCTAATTCCCAACAAAGCTTGTTACGGCCCATAATTACATGTAGTGACTAATATTCTACCCGGTCACGGTTACCCATGTCGTGTTACCCGTAGATAAACCTGTGAAGATTTCACCGAAGAAAAATGTAACTCGGACAGGATTTGCGCTCAGCAGTAAGAGGATAGATCAAGGACTCGTTGGCCCGGTGTCAGGATAATGTGACTGGCTCACCGTGATATGACCGTAGTATCCTACTCACTTGTCCTACCTGGGAAGACTGTGTCGTGCCATTGTCGCACAGCAGCTATACTTCTAGTAACGTCTATGACTGATATCACAGTACTCTCTATTTCCAGATATAATTCGCTGCCAATTTATTTTGAATATCTCTATCAATTTTCTTTGATTTTTTCTGACTATTTCAGGAACCAACGCGTGCTCCATGGGAAGGGGTGGTTGTTCTTATATATGCTTTCCAACACCGGGAGGTGGTAAAACCTGCGGATGCCCAGACGGCCTCACTCTACAGGTGGACGGAGTGTCCTGCAGTAAAGGTGTCATATCTCGTTGCTGTTGTTGTTTGTTCTCAGTTGATTTGTTTTCAATCAGATTTGTGTAATAAGCTTGATTTAGACAGGTATCAGCTAACACATTGACCCCCTTTTTGATGCTTTGACAATATTTATTAATATCGTATCGTCTTTTTCGGCATTCTTTCGATTTTTCGAGAAATCGTGTACACTTTTCTCTCATTCAAGGTAGTTCTGTGAGCGTGGCATGACACCATTAACCTTGTCTGTGACACAATTCTACATTTGAGCAATGTTGTAAGCTCCCAATTGTCGGGCTTATTCGGTCAATTACTTTAATCTTTGAAGTTCTGAGCAATTATACACATTTTTCCATTATTTCATCAGATGTTCCATGCCCAGCCCTGGCAGCGCCAAATATGGGAAGCCTATCTCCGCTAAACTGTACGACAATGCAGTCCAAGATCGGCTCCATCTGTACCTTAACTTGCAACACAGGATTCACTCTGATTGGCCAGGCAAAAATCACGTGTCTCTCCAATGGCCAGTGGAGTAATTATGGAACCCCTCTCACGTGCTCAGGTAAATATTATAGTTAAAGCTCCGTCTCTATTTAGGTATACGTATGCAAGCGCAGCCTTCTAAGTATCTTCGTGTTGCTCGACCAATACATTCCTGGGGTGATTTAAGAATCTTGACTTCGAATGAAAGTTGACAATTGACAGATTTACTGTCATCAGTTGCTCATTGCGGTATATCAGACTAGGTCTGTGCCGATATATTTATTGTCCAAATATTCCTCGGGGCTATGCCACCAAGCGCCTTCATTCAAATTTTCGCCAATTTTTGCGATACATATCGCACGTTGATAGCAAAGTACGAGCAAGAGTTTTCACGTTGCGTTTCGTAACTTGAGTCTAATCCCGTTTAACCCGTGGCTAAGGGTCATAGAAACCCCATGTACTTCACGATCTTCATGGCGTTCATATGATCAAGCACATTTAAAGCGTGACTGAGATACATTATTCTCTAGATAGCGACTTCTTGAACGAAAATCATATGGATGTAAGAATACTGATCAGCGATATGGATTTGATATTTGGAACATCATACTGTTTTGCCGGCATCCGAAAACTAGTCTGTGTTGCCACATGAACAGGTACAATTAAAGCGTACCTGAGATACAGCACATATCACGAATCGTTAGATTCTTGCTATGTGCTTTAGAATAGGTTAACCGGAAGACTATACTGTAGAGTCATGTGACTCTGTCAGTATGTCGGCACCTCTTCCCACTTCCCTTATATGTGTTGTAACATGTATACTATGTGTTTTGAGTTGATGCTAATGCTGTTATACGAATTAGATCTTTAGATTATGGACGTGTAAATTATGGTCGACGGCTGAATATTGAATAACGGACTAGAGATTTTACCCCGAAGATGATTCTGGTTAGCGTATGACACATTTGAATAATCATACATTTAGATATGTATTCTCGTTTACCTTTATTCACCTTAACCTGTGGTGGCGCACTGTTATCTAAATGTGATACATGTGATGGACATACATGTTTGTGTTCACAAACATCAGACACACAGCCGCCACAGCTCACCTGTCCTCAAGATGTCGCTGTCAGGACGCAGAGTGGTGCCACTACCGCCGTCGTCACCTGGAACGCGCCAACCGCCACAGATAACGCAGGAGGCAATGTTAGAATAATCCAGAGTATGCAGTCGCCGTCCACTCTAAATGAGGGCATGTACACGGTGTTTGTGACTGCGACGGACGGAACAGGACACGCCGCATCATGTACTTTTCGAGTAACGGTCGCAGGTGGGTAAGGCCAATATAGGACGCTCCTGGATAAGACATTGTGTCACTTATTATCGAGGGAGACAGATAAACTTTATTATAAGAGGGTTACAAAACATGGTTAGCAATGCTAATTCCACATGGCCCTCTCACATAAAAATATATTTACATAGTTTAA
Source organism: Hanleya hanleyi (assembly GCA_036873755.1). NCBI lineage: Eukaryota > Metazoa > Mollusca > Polyplacophora > Lepidopleurida > Hanleyidae > Hanleya > Hanleya hanleyi. Next base: position 44,101 of record JAVTVY010017855.1, on the reverse strand, counting down.
AGTTTACAATACGCAAGCCCGTGTTTTATTATCGATGCCGGATGCTGGTAATGCATTTTATGCATCAGGGCAGTCATTGTTGCCGAAGACTGCATAGATTAATTTTCCCAGAACAGATCTATGTGCATGAACTGAGACTGACACCTGGCTGACGTCTGAAAATAAAAGCAATCTGTACCGCAATGAACTATTTTTTCAATGCCTGGTATGAAATAGCAGTCACTGATGAACGAAAAACCGACCGTTCTTTCGAAACGCCTTCACACGCGGGTATTGTGGCTGTTAGTACCGAAAGATCTTAACCGAAAGAACTGAATTTCTAAAAATGCAACGAACCTTCAAAATGTCACTTGTGCGATAGTGAATATGTTATGTTGTTACTCGTCATTAAAGGAGAAGAAAACATGTGGCTAATGTATACACTGAACGAAAGATCTGTCTATCCAAAAATGTCAGCAAATATATTTTTCGATTTTTTGCCGCCGATCTATTCATATGGAAACATCAAAAACTGGAGCCTGTGAACAGATTCATAAGTGCCGCCATTACAAGGGCTTGCGTCTATTTTAACCAATCAGAAATACCGAAAACAGATTGTGCGTATCGCTGCGTGACGTCAGGTGGGCCCATACTCACTTCCGCCCTGTACGTGAAAGTATGAGAAGCTCTCGGGACTGCAGGTTTATATTTTGTATACTGTTATAATTTGGTAGTGGTAGGTTGCCAATATTCCCCAAATACACGAGCATCATGCCGCAGTGTGTGGCGATTGGCTGTTCTGACTGAACTGGAAATCCAAACCTTTCCATGACCGGGACATTTCATCGGTTCCCAATGTTAAAACCAGATGTACTGAAACAGTGGGTGCATAACGTCGGTCGGCAGGATTTTACTCCAAACGCATCAGAGAAGAAGTTTTGCACAGTAAGGCTGATGCAATATATTGGAGTGAGTTTATCACTCTTTCAACACTATTTCAGTCGTATCACGACGTTCGGTTCCTATTCCTGTCAAATTGTAATCATTCCAATGTTTGAAAGGCTTGGTTTATAATATATCACCATGCAATGTCATTATATTTTCGCCTTCCCCGCTAGAGAGCGGCGAGACCCGGGTGAGGTCACACGCTTGGACGACCCGAGCCAAAATGGCGACACGCTTGAGAGACAACGATGCGCAGGTTGAACGCCGATTTAATCGAGTAGAAAAAAATCGCAAAAAATTTTTGCTCACATTTTTGGATACGGGGGATGTAGATCTTTCATTCAGTGTATACAGTAGTCACAGTTTTCTTCTCCTTTAAGAAGCCTTACTTCGTTATAGCAAAAAACCCCGATTTAATGGCATATTCTCGCGAAACGAACTTTGTCTTCGTGATGATGACGGACTATATACCGGCACTGACATCCTACTGGTACTTGAGTTCAGACATCTCGGTTTCACCAAAGGCTAAATAGATTATCTTCTCGCTGGGGACAATCGCTATATAAATGACGCAGTAAAGGACATATATCCACCTGCACTGGATTTGAGAGAAAGGTAGCCCTAACGGCTCTTCATATTCAGACATCTATATTTATAACAATGAAGCGAGCGTTCTCTCTCTCATCGAATTTACAACAAGAGAGATTATTACAATTTCGACATCTTAAACTACCCTTTCTTATAAGCACTATTTCAGTGTGACCTGCATATGGCGTACACATATCTCGCCTGGTAGCATTTGCTAGATCCTGTGTAAAATGTGACGATGTCAATCAACGTCAGACAACTGTATTGCAAAACTTGTAAAACAGGGCTATACCACCAAACGCCGCCACTCAAAGTGTTTCACATTTGGCGATACATATCGCATACTGATAGCAAAATACGTGCGTTACGTTTCGTACCTTGTGTCTAATTCCGCTTAACCCAGGGTTAGGTGCTGTATGAACCGATGTACTTCAATATCTTCATGGTGTTCATATGAACAGACACAACCAAAGCGTGACTAAGATAATCATTCTCTAGATAACGATTTTACAACGAAAATCATGTGGATTAAAAATACTGATCAGCGATAAGGATTTGATATTTTTGGGAAATCATGATGTCTTGCCGGTATCATTGAAAATTGTTGACCGCTTCTCTCTTGCAGTAAACTAGCATCTGTTTATATATAATATGATAGGGTTTTTTCTTCATTTAATTTGGTGCTAATGCTGTTATATGAATAATTTGCTTCATCATGGATTCTCTAATGGACGACGGCTGAATATTGAATGACGGTATCGACGCTTGGCTTACTCCTGTTATTCGAGTGTAATGCTTCAAAGCGGGCAATATTTTAGGCTAGATTCTTGTTGAATTCGAACGCTTAATTAATGTCTACGGCAAACCTCGCAAGCCCGCATTACCAAACCGCTTGAGTGGTGGGTAACAGATCCTGGATTGTACATTTCTCAACTTGTTGTTCTATGGCACAACAAATATGTAATTTATTTGAAAATGGTACATGTAAATCATGAGGAAAATCAGCATTGTACTTGTGATCCTATCTCACTTCAAGGTTGTCACATAGACAGAGAAAAGCTAATGAATAATCTTACTTCTGACACCAATTGTTTCGTGGGTACAATTGTGGTCGCTTATCTTGTATTCTCGTGCTAACCATGTGCCGCGAAAGTGGTTTTTCGAATGCATTCTGGACAATGGCGGTGCACCAACTGTAGGATCTGACGGCTATGTATGACTACATATGTACTGTCATAGCTTAACCAATTCATTGAGTAACTGCAGTAATGATCGCTCAACAATATTAATTAATCATTTTAATTAATCTTCCGTTATCTCGTTAAATGCTTATCAATCTTCTTCCAAGTCAAGTGTCCTGACCATGTGACAAATGAACCGATCTAACTTAAATATACAGAAGGAGATTTCCAAATCTGCAAAATTTTATATTATTATCTGCCTTTCTAATCGCTAGTGAGAAGATGCCCGCAGTTGACCCTGCCTGATAACGCCTACATCACCGGTTCCTCGTGTCCTAACTATTATGGCTCGTTCTGCTCCGTACAATGTCGCGATGGTTTCAAGCTCTCTGGTCAACCACAGGTGGCATGCCAGTTAGACAATGACGGGAACGCGGTCTGGTCCACCGGTAGCATCACCTGTACAGGTACATGTATTATATTGTCTGTCTCAGAGTTGACACCTTCTCTGAACAATGTGTGAATCAGCAAAAAACATGTCGGTGGGAATGTTCATAGGCATGGCGTTAGGGTTGGACATAGGAAACCTGAATAGGCTGAAATTTTGCAATCAATTAAGTAGTATTCAGCAGTATATTTGGAACAAAATCAGATCAGATCCCACCATTATCATTATGATCATCCCCACAGCCATTATCAATCTATTCAGACTATAATAAACATATATATGCATTCGCTCCACCAATGAATATCGAAGACAGTGACCTTCGTCGGTCATTCCAGTAATCGTCATACGGAATACCGTTTGAACGTTTCTTTACATATACATGTACCAGCAGTCATGTTGGAATTTTGATACCTCGCCAGCAAGGAAGTTTACAGCTAACCGGTTGATGTGACTGCATGGCGCACTTAACTGGTAACTATAATCAGATATTTTTTTCTGTTTGTTGTTTGTATATTCTAGCTGTTACCTGTACAGCCTTGACGGCCCCTTCTAATGGAGTCATCTCGGGTTGCAGTAGCCCTTTCAAGGTTGGCTCGGTCTGCACGCAGAGTTGTAAAACAGGGTTTGTTCAAAGAGGAGGTACACTCTCTCGTCAATGCACACACAATGGAAGGTGGAGTGGACTGAATATTATATGCTCACAAAGTAAGACCTATTGCTGAAATTCTGACGTATAGTGAAAATTATGACGTTCTGACGAGGTCCATACACGGCGCAGACGGCAGTTAACCCCTCGTTGCTAGAACTATTCCCCGGGTAAAGCCCCTCAATCTCGCCACACTGGCAAACCTCTCTAGGAACTAGAACCCTCTTTAATGTATATATTGTATTTAAAAGAACGCTCATACCCTTATTTCAAGATATTGTTACCTACCACTGCATTTTTAACTCGAAACCAATTTTCTTCTCTCGGAATGTAATCTATCAAAATTGCAAAAGATTTTGTCATATTTTGTCCACTTTATATAACATTTTTTGGTAATTGATTTAAATAAGATTTCTCACCCGTGTTCCTGATCACGAGGCGAGACAAAAAAGATTCTAAAAACATTTTGTCATGTATTCCATATGTGAAATGATCCTTTTTTCAAAAACCGGAGGCTGACGAAAGTTTTACGGCCCGCCCGGTTGTATAGTTAAACTGAGCGAACTATCCGTATATGCTAATTTGAAGGAATGGAATTGCACACAAGAATGGCACTATAAATTTTGGCTACTAAGAAGGGAAGAGGAATTCTCAAATGGCCAGATCAGGACGCTCTGTTATAGTCTACTTTTTTAGATGGACTAATAAGTCAACTATATGTACATGGAACAATATCTACATCAATTTATATTGAAATTTGCCATTCATTTGGAGTCTGAGGGCACGTATACCTACATTTAATCACTTTGGCTAAACAGTTGAATATAAATCAAATTTCGTACGAGGTCTTTTCGATTCTTTCTCTTCCTTATTCTCATTTCAAAACTGTCAGATCACCGTGCAAGTGTGAACGATGAAGATAACCCCCCAATGGGCTTCTCTCAAAGTTTATAAAATTTGAAGATGAATACAAGTTCTCGAAACTGACGGACTTCTGTTTTGCTTTCAGCTGTATCGTGTCCAGCTCTCGATACACTACCGAATGGCGCCTTGTCCTGTCAGGCCCCGTTCACAGTTGGCTCACTTTGTACACAGAGTTGCTCCAAGGGGTTCGTACCTAATGGCGTCAATCCGATTCGTCAGTGTTTGCCAGACAGAACGTGGAGTGGGCGAGCTATCGCCTGTGGAAGACGTATGTACCCGAGCAATCAAGCGTTCCCAGATTCTTTCAGTCCTCTCTTGCTTGAATGAAGATCCCACTGACAAGTCAATCAGTGATTCTCAACATAGGATACGGCTAATTTAAAGGCTAATTTATAGGCAGTTTAGAAGGGTTTTATTGACTGACATTTGTCATGCCAATAAGGTATCCTTTTCCACCCGATTTGTCCTTCCCATGCCTTGAACATTAAATACAATGAAGTGTGCTAATGAGGGTTAAGAAAATATGCCTTATAGGGGCCGTATGAACCCATGTACTTCAAGATCCTCATGGTACTCATATGAACAGGCACAATCAAAGCGTGACTAAGATACATCATTCTTTAGATGACGAATTTACAACGAATATTATGAATTAAGAATACTGATCAGCGATACGGATTTGATATTTTTGGAACATCATGATGTCTTGCCGGCATCATTGAAAACTGTTGACCGCTTCTCTCTTGCAGGAAACAAGCCTATGTTTATGTATACTGTGATTGTCTTTTTGAATTTGGTGCTAATACTGTTATATGGAATATGGAATAGGTCTTTGGATTATGGACGTGGATATTCTCTGATGGACGACGGCTGAATTATGAATGACGGACCAGACGCTTGTAATTACCTCCCTCCCCCACGACACAACCGGGGGTCGATTTCATGAATCCTCACTTGACGACTTTTTCAAGGGCGAGTTTCACACTGTACCAAGTGCACTTGAAAAACTCGCAAGTTGTGTTTCATCAAACGTTTTTGGCCACACGTGACCTTTATCAACTCTTTTATGTGGTTTGGTAATAAATAGAACCCTTCAGAATCAGTGTATTCCCAAGATACTTGAAACGTAGGAGCCGATCGGTAGAACTTCAGGTGTCAAATCAATACGTCTGTGCTATTTTGGGACCCATTAGATAAAAAATGGATGTTCATACGTGCATTATGATGTATGGGCACACAAACAACAAACTTATTTTTTTCGATACCGTCTGCCTTCATATATGTCATTTCAAGTACGTTTCTATTTCAAGTGCGGATTATCTATTAAGAAAGATTCAACCACTGAAAATCGTAATTTATCTACGCCGAGGCGAGTTAACAACCATTTTGGTATTAGGTATATCGGTTTTGTTTTATCACAGATTCAATATATCCTTATTAAACCACTGTTCCGACTACCACATGCCCTTCAATAAAACAAGTCCCCCCTGTCCGTGGATGTGATACTTACAAGGTCTGGTCCGCTGAATGGAAGTTTACCACTTGTAATATGGGAAGACTTGGTTAAACATCCCATCAGTGAAGTCTGTGAATATTTGGACTCACTATGCTACACATTCAATGTTTTTTATTTCAGCGGTGACGTGTCAAGCGCTGCCGAACCCCAGTAACGGTAAGGTGTTCGGTTGTGCAGCCCCTTTTACCGTCGGAGCGATCTGTTCACAAAACTGCAACGCAGGATTCTTACCGACTGGTGGCACCAACACGCGACAGTGTATGCAAGACGGGTCATGGGGCGGGGACGCCATTGGCTGTGCAAAACGTAAGTTGTCTGCTCAGCGAGAATTGAAAGAGTGACAAATTTCGTTCTTGCAGTACCACGTCCTGAATTTTGAAATCGAGTTGAGAACTGGACATCAGAACTAGGGCTGGGTTACGAGCATTTCGTCTTGCTGGCTGCCGAGTTGAATAAAACTTAGCTCTATATTCGTCGAAACTAGTTGAAGTGAATTAAAGTGAAACCCCCCTCCCCTTTGCCTTTTAACCAAGAGAGCGCATTCCGAAGAAATTGTGCTGATATATAAATACTTTATCGTTATAGCGCCAACTTGTGCGCTACCGGCGACGCCAACTAACGGACAGCTGAACAACTGTCAGACGACGTCAAGCGTTCGGACGGTGTGTATGCAGAGCTGTAAACAAGGTTACCGACAGACCGGAGGGACCCCCCTCAGACAATGTAATACCGACGGAAGCTGGACCGGTAAAACACTCTTGTGTTCAAGAGGTGAGCCACACCTGCCCATAATAAGGTCATGGTGATCTTGATTTGATATCCAGATATCAGTGTGCATGCTCTGTGCTTCAACCTAGTCTGGATTAGCTAGCATGTTTTTTTTCGAATTTCAGCGTCCAATTCGAGTTAAAATATAGAGAACGATTGATATTGGTGGAAACGCCTCTTTCACACCAGGATATGTTTTATACTCATCACTCTTACTTCGGTGGCACATGTGTTTAAATACAATCACAACGGTCCTTATTACCACAGAGTCATTCTATCAACACCGGTCAAAGTGATACTCTAGTATTCAACCGATGAAATCAATTTCTTTAACGATTCTTCAAATTATAAATTAATTACTAACGTTGTTTATCAAACAGGCAACAGTACTTCTTCTAGTCAGACGGATAATAGACCGCCCAATACTGACAAACCCAAGGACAACACAGCAGCGGTGGTCGTCCTGGCTGTGCTAGCCTCCATCATCATCGTCGTAGGTGTTGTTGCGGGATTGTTCTACTACAAAAGGTGAGATTTTTTCCGTTTGATTGTCCAGTTTCGCCGTCTAGTTCTATCAGAGATGGTAATTTCAAAGAACGGGTGCTACACACTAATTCTGTGAGATAGTAGTATTGGGCGTCTTAGGCCAGTATCGTAGGGCATACTGAAACATGCAGTACTTTAATATATATTATTAAACAAGTGGTGTTGGATATGGAATGATATATGTGAACAATTTACTAGTTTGGGGCAAACTGCTTGTTTGGGGCATATCAAAATATGGATATGCATAAGTCGGCCAGTTCATGATGTTGGACACGATACATCATTGTACTGCCTCGATATAATTCCATGTACTTCTACATGCTCTAACGACCACCTTTATTAAACAACCACCTGCCTTTAAAGACCACTTGTATAAAACTCTCTGCAGTGATTTGATCATGTTAAATTATCGTTATTAAAAAATATCTGGCCATATTTTCTGTTTCCCTAAGGTGGGAATGGGTGGGACAGTCAAAAGTGATATCCGTTACGAAACTCAGAGTTTTAAACTGGAGCGATATGCAAGAGGTGGGAAAAATTGACGTCTGGCGACTAAAAAGCAACCATATGACTACAGGAAAGCATCCCTCGGCACATAACATTCAGATCCGAGAATACGGTGGATTCTCGGACGTAGCCTTAGTATCTCAGCCGCGCTTTTAGACCCGAGAATACGGTGGATTCTCGGACGTAGCCTCAGTATCTCAGCCGCGCTTTTAATGCCCAGGTGCCTTCCCATACAAGATTTGCCGCTGCTACTTCCTTAAACACCACGGCGACTGACATCACAGTGAAACTAGCTATCACATCTTTTTTATCTGTAATCTATGTTCCTTTCAGATCGAGGACAATGAATACATCAATCAACAGCAGCGACAGACGAGGGGAGGGATTGTTCAACCCCGGATATAATCAATAATCCCCATATCCGGATATGGGAAACAGCAAAAATATATCTCCTTGTAAATGTGTAATATTCTCTCTTTGTGTACACAGTTAATGTGTAACATTCTCTGTTTGTTCACCAGTCCTCTTCCAGAGATGTACTTTGCATGCAGCATAATCATAGAACTGCTTACTTGCGACTTCTGGAAGACACAGCACATATATAGCAGATATAGCAATACACAGCAGATATTTCAACTTCCTGATACAGTGATCAATAACTACCAGCAAACTTTGGATGCAGCATTTTTGTAGGACGAAATACATGCGTGAAATACTCACCACCTCAACTGATATCCATCGACAGATATCCATCGACATGGATGTCCTACATTTATATGCCCGTGTGAATGTGCAATGTTTTCCCCATGTTTAACCCAAATTTTGGATAAAACCTACATTTATATACAGGTACATAATTACCCTTGAGAGGCATACATTAAAATGCAGCATATTCACAGATGAACTGATAACCAATATGACACTACTTTAAATACTATAAATTTTTATAGTCGATAACCTTTGGTAGAGAAAAACTGGAATGCAGCATACTTGGGGACATCTTCACTTTATCAACGTTCCCACTTCGAAACTGCCTTGATTTATCTGACCACCTTCGGTATTCAAAATCTGAGGTGTGAATTTCACCTACGAAGGAGAGAAGAATCAACCAGAACATACACAGTGATTGTATGTAGACAGGCATCATCCTCAAGTAGCGACGTCATTAATCCTAACTTACCTAATATGGTGCTTGTGTTGGCTCATTATATAGATCAGCCCATCAATAACGCTCTTATATGACACATTTCGAAATTCAAATGGTTTCGAGATCAGTGATGTAACGTGTCTACTTATAAGTTCTTTGAACATGAAAGGGGCCAGATAAATCAAGGGAAGTTCGAAGTGGGAACGTAAAAATTGGCTTGACAAAATGAAGATGACTTTAGGACAGATTTAGATGAAAGTCATTTTTAGATATCCTAAGAGATTTGTCTTAAAGATAAGATAAAATTTTATTTGCATGTATGAGCACATGTAAACCTGACAATACAACAAGATAATTAAACTATATAAAAGCAAATAAGATACATGGAAACTATATGAAAAACTAAATGAAATTAACTCGTATCGGTGACGGTGGATATGTAGGACAACATGTTTTTTCTCCATCATCGCATAAAGAAACTGGCTGACAAGGGAATTAAGATGTGTTTAGAAGTCTTGGATTCCTAGAATAATAAACAGGCCTACATCTCCCTGGTAATAAATTTGTACGAATCGGGGAAAGCAAAAAGGGCCGAAGGCACAGCTCTCTGGCTGGATTCGAATTGGTTCCGTATTGTTTTCGCATCATATGCAATATAACCCAACAACCTTGTTATACATGTGCAATAAAATATTTGTATATTTTCTGTCCTTTCTTCCTTTTCTTCAAAATAATCGTGGTTCATGGTAACGAGAAAAAAAACTGTTTTCCTTCAAGTGAAAAGATGTCACCCATTTTTAGTGATGACAGCAAGATATTATGATAATCTTTACGTAAAACCCATATCACTTACAAGTATTCGTTTTCCATTTTCGTCTGGAGAATTATGTATCTCAGTAACAATTATGTATCTCAGTAACAATTATGTATCTCAGTAACAATTATGTATCTCAGTAACAATTATGTATCTCAGTAACAATTGTTTGGTTCATTTGAACACCGTGGAGATGTACAACACATGACATTCAAGCGGCCCATAATCCGTTGTAACCTAGAAATCAAGAAATAGTCTCAATCTGCCAAAAATGCAGCTTCGAATGGATGTTAGTGTGGAGAACCCTTGACATAACTACATGGTTAGGTTGGTCAAATATATGTTATTTGTGGTCTAAATGTGGGAACTTTGGTAACTTGAATACCTAACTTTAACAACCTAACAACACCACAGACATTGCTGAAAAGAGGATAAACGTACAGCCGACACATAAATAAGTCCAATTTATCCCATCATCGTTAATACCGACGCCTGTCGGCGATCCGGTAAGGACATTATTTGACAGATAGTTGGTGGTTTCACGGAATTGTTGCTGTCGAGCTCATTTTTTCCGAAGTGTGTTAAGAGGGATTCAATATGTGGATTGCAAAACAGGTCTATGGATAATCTAATCTTACCCCTCAACAAAATGCCACAAGAGCGCGATTCAGAAATCATGTCGCAGGAACATCATTTTCAGGTTTTGGCAGCATTTGTGGAAAAGGATGCAAGGTAGAACACTGCAAGGCGTCAACCTGTGTTTGACTTTCAATGCTGGTATATTGTCGACGAAAGCTCATGAGATAAAAAAAATCTTTCGGAGATTCACGAACCGTCGAAAGAAATACAGAGGAGCCCTTTAAACGCATACTACTTATTTGCAAATTCTGCCTAATCGAATGGGTTGTGAAATGGCAAATACATAATTTGCCCCATACCAAGGTCTGGTTAAAATGGTAGTCTGCATATCCTTGGATTTAGTATATGCAGTTAACAGATTTTAGCACTGTACTTCTTAATCAATTTGATTCGCCAGAACTTAATTGTTATGTTATGATGGATTAAATATCTAGTATTTGGTCCTGTTTTGCAGCTGCACTGACACATTATCCGGCATGTATCCCCAAGCCCAAGTCTTGTGTGCTTATCCCAGGTACACTATTTGGTTGCCCAGCAGATGAGATAATCTGCATATCTCCTACTTAGTACATTCCAGCTGTCTTTAGCTCTGTGTTTATTCTGCACACAGCCTAGATGTGTATTCTGGCATGGTACATATTGTATAATCCAGATAAGCTCCCCCCTTTTCAATATCAATATTTCTTCACGTCTAGCTCCGCACATATTCCTCATGGAAGAATTTACATCTTCTAAAGTCTAGCAGAGATCACTCTCATACCTGGAAGTCTCTCTCAAACTATGGAGCAAGGAATGAGTACACATCTGACCTATGCTCAAATAATCGATTACTGGTACCTCCTTTATAAGATACCATTTGTATACTTGGTCCCAAATAACCAGTGCAAGCAACCGCTGGAAAGTTTCAACCCGAAATTAACCAGAGATCGAATTTTACAGATAACATCGGAACTCCTTGTTACTCTATGAGAAGATAACTTAAGGGTGACTCTTCAACCACTGACTATAATTTCACCTGGATATCACATCTATGGTCTTGCTTCGGAATGGAGTTTTACCACAGACCATCAGATTCAGTTCAAGCCGTTTGTGTACAGTGTATAGATCTGGTGGTCTCGAAACGAGATATGGTATGTACCTGAATTCACTCACTTTGCGCACAACGTACACCGTGCACCACTGGTTCGCAGAGCACACAACGTATATCGTGCATTAAACCACTGGGAACCATTCTGCCAGGCTTGCCACTTTATGTGGGCTTCTCTATACAGCACCACCACAGAACATGGTGGAATTACATCTGAAACTGGCTAGAGACTGATAACTTCCTGACTATTCAAGAACATTCGCATGTACGGCAACACTGACAGACTTTGAATGGGTTATGAAGAACAAAACTTGGAGATCTGTGAACCAACGACATTATGAAGGCTATGACACATGCTGAAAAACAATTGCTTCAACATTGAGCAGACCCTCTCCCGGGGCCATCGGTCCAGTTCCCGTTCCTTCACCCATGGAGTTACTCCATGCTTCAACACAGTACACTCCTGGATAGTGTGGTCGAAGGTATACCCGTCTCGAACTGCAGGTGCCATATTCCACCCACATTCTCCTTTCAAGTTAGACTATCACATGGTTCCAGCCTATTTGGCAAATCCTACATTCAAAATAATGTGAAATTCATTTCAGTTAAATTCTAATATCTTTCACTACGAGAAGGTATTATTTATCTTGATCTACTAATTACGCCATGCACAACTTCATCCTCGCATAACAAATTATTCCTATTGCTCCTTGAAAGGCAACTTGTTTTTTTTCAAGGCGGCAGCCTATACTACCTACAGCAACCATTTAGACAACTGAATTAATGCTTGCTTTTTTCTGTTCCCTGTGGTACACTTATTTTTGGGGATACTAATGTTCAATACCTACGTGTGTAGTATATAGTACACCACCTCCATAATACATCTGAATGGTTCCGGGCCTGATGAAGTTGCCAGTGGCGATACTTCCTGCTGCAACCTGTGTGTCCCTTCAACTAGCGACTTGGTGTCTAAACAATTACACTATGTCATGCCACACCATCGGCCCTGTTGCCAGTGGCACTGCGTCCCACCTGCCCATGCGACTTGAGTCGTGGCACTTGCAGAGCTACCAAATCTCACACATTCGATGCTAGGCTCGCGCATTTGGCATCTGTCTCACATTCTCATGCAGCTGCATAGAAATCTCACGCGTCGGGGCTTTTTCACAATTTTTTTTTTAGAATAATCAACAATCCTCTATAATCCTTTCACGCATTGAAAAAAATCACAAGTTGAGATGTCTGCACTTACATCTCTTCTCCACTCCATGGCAACATCCTACAATTTTCAACTTGTTTTCAGTGCATCATTTATTCCTCCGAGGTTTATTTTGAAGTTATGGTTTGCATGGCCAGCTTATCTGATCACAACTTATACACAAAGCTATTACCGTCCTCTTCAGCTATCAGTTATGGCATTCGTTATTTGCACATTTCTACTCATTATCATTTAATCCCCTGCTACTGACCATGTCTGTGTACACAGTCACTGCAGTGCTGATTATCTACTCTTACCACAATCATAAATCTGTCCATGGTCAATTTCTGTCTTCCTGTTAGTTGGTTATACAAATACTGTTAAACTTACCCTCATCCCAAATTATTTGAAATCGCTTGCAGAAGCTTAAAAGCACTAGTATCATAACTTTTTAAATCCTTAAGTGGTCAGAAATCTGATGTAATTACCGTCTCTACGTGCCATTATATTTATACTGGAGACAACAAATTATCTGACCTATAAGCTATATTGCATACGTTGCCGAACTCAGGTAGACCCTCCATGTCCCCACTTCCCAAAATATTGGAGGTCCATAATAAGTTTCTCACCCTACTCTTGCAACAGTATATATTCTTGCTCCTTATCTCTGAGCAGTGTTTTAGTCCAAATGATGACTGTCGAAAGTGAACTTCCTGCCCCTCCTCTCCCAGTGTTTGAATAAATTTCCCGCAGCTACTGTCACAAAGTTTTGAGTACGAAGTAAAACATTGGTCCTGGTCGACAATGACGGTCGACAATAAATTTCTTGCCCTCACTCTCGCAGTGTTTTAGTCGGAAGGAAAACCTTGGTCCTGGTTGACAATGACGGTCGACGATAAATTTCCCGCCACTTCCCTAGCAGTGTTTAAATAAATTTTCCGCCACTACTCTCGCAGTGTTTGAGTCCGAATAAAAAGATTGGACCTGGTCGAAAATAAATTTTTGCCCTCACTCTCGCAGTGTTTTAGTCGGAATGAAAACCTTGGTCCTGGTTGACAATGACGGTCGACAATAAATTTCCCGCCGATTCCCTCGCAGTCTTTGAATAAATTTCCCGCCCTTAATTACTCTCGCAGTGTTGAAGTCCGAGTAGAAAACCTTGGTTCTGATTAACAATGACGGTCGACAATAAATTTCTTGCCTTTACTCTCGCAGTGTTTGATTCCGTGCAGAAAACATTGGTCCTGGATGACAATGACGGTCGACAATAAATTTCCCACTCTTACTCTCGCAGTGTTTGTGTCCGAGGAGATAACCTTGGTCCTGGTCGACAGTGACGGTGGACAATACATTTCTTGCTCTATTCTCGCAGTGTTCGAGTCTGAGCAGAAAACATTGGTCATGGATGACAATGACGGTAGACAATAAATTTCTTGCCCCAACTCTCGCAGTGTTTGAGTCTGAGTAGAAACCCTTGGTCCTGGTCGACAATGACGGTCGACAATAAATTTCTTGCCCTCATTCTCGCAGTGTTAATAAATTTCCCGCCACTTCTCTCGCAGTGTTCGAATAAATTTTTCGCCATTGCAGTGTTTGAGTCCGAGGAGAAAACCTTGGTCCTGGTCGACAATGGCGGTCGACAATAAATTTCTTGCCCCTTCTCTCGCAGTGAATGAGTCCGAGCAGAAAACATTGGTCGTAGATGACAATGACGGTCGACAATAAATTTTCCGCCTTTACTCTCGCAGTGCTGAAGTCCGAGCAGAAAAAACCTTAGTTCTGATTGACAATGACGGTCGACAATAAATGTCTTGCCCTACTCTGGCAGTGTTTTGAGTCCGAGCAGAAAACATTGGTCCTGGTTGACAATGACGGTACTCTCACAGTGCTGAAGTCCGATCAAGAAAAAACCTTAGTTCTGATTGACAATGACGGTCGACAATAAATTTCTTGCCCTACTCTGGCAGTGCTTGAGTCCGAGCAGAAAACATTGGCCCTGGTTGACAATGACGGTCGACAATAAATTTCCCGCCACTGATGTAGCAGTGTTTGAATAAATTTCACGCCACTACTCTCGCAGTGTTTGAGTCCGAGCAGAAAACATCAGTCATGAATGACAATGACAGTAGACAATAAATTTCTTGCCCCAACTCTCGCAGTGTTTGAGTGCGAGTAGAAAACCTTGGTCCTGTTCGAAGATGATGGTCGACGATAAATTTCTTGCCCGCACTCTCAGTGTTTTAGTCCGAAAGAAAACTTGTTCTTGCCCCTACTCGCGCAGTACATACGTCCGAAATAAAACATTGGTCCTGATTGACATGGACGGTCGACAATAAATTGTCCGCCCTTACTCTCGCAGTGTTTGAGTCTGAGAAGAAAATCTTGGTCCTGCTCGACAATGACGGTCGACAATAAATTTCTTGTCCCTTCTCTCGCAGTGAATGAGTCGGAGCAGAAAACAATGGTCGTAGATGATAATGACGGTCGACAATAAATTTCCCGCCCTTACTCTCGCAGTGTTGAAGTCCGAGCAGAAAACCTTGGTTCTGATTGACAATGACGGTCGACAATAAATCCAACTCTCGCAGTGTTTGAGTGCGAGTAGAAAACCTTGGTCCTGGTCGACAATGACGGTCGACGATAAATTTCTTGCCCGCACTCTCAGTGTTTTAGTCCGAAGGAAAACTTGTTCTTGCCCCTACTCGTGCAGTACATAAGTCCGAAATAAAACATTGTTCCTGATTGACAATGACGGTAGACAATAAATTTCCTGCCCCAACTTTCGCAGTGTTCGAGTGCGAGTAGAAAACCTTGGTCCTGGTCGACAATGACGGTCGACAATAAATTTCTTGTCCCTTTTCTCGCAGTGAATGAGTCCGAGCAGAAAACAATGGTCGTAGATGATAATGACGGTCGACAATAAATTTCCCGCCCTTACTCTCGCAGTGTTGAAGTCCGAGCAGAAAACCTTGGTTCTGATTGACAATGACGGTCGACAATACATTTCTTGCCCTACTCTGGCAGTGTTTGAGTCCGAGCAGAAAACATTGGTCCTGGTTGACAATGACGGTACTCTCGCAGTGTTTGAGTCCGAGCAGAAAACATTGGCCCTGGTTGACAATGACGGTCGACAATAAATTTTCCGCCACTTATGTAGCAGTGTTTGAATAAATTTCCCGCCACTACTCTCGCAGTGTTTGAGTGCGAGCAGAAAACCTTCGTTCTGAATGACAATGACGGTCGACAATAAATCCAACTCTCGCAGTGTTTGAGTGCGAGTAGAAAACCTTGGTCCTGTTCGACAATGACGGTCGACGATAAATTTCTTGCCCGCACTCTCAGTGTTTTAGTCCGAAGGAAAACTTGTTCTTGCCCCTACTCATGCAGTACATAAGTCCGAAATAAAACATTGTTCCTGATTGACAATGACGGTCGACAATAAATTTTCCGCTCTTACTCTCGCAGTGTTTGAGCCTGAGAAGAAAATCTTGGTGCTGGTCGACAATGACGGTCGACAGAAAATTTGTTGCCCTCATTCTCGCAGTGTTAATAAATTTCCCGCAACTTCTCTCGCAGTGTTCGAATAAATTTTCCGCCATTGCAGTGTTCGAGTCCGAGGAGAAAAACTTTGGCCTGGTCGACAATGACGGTCGACAATAAATTTCTTGTCCCTTCTCTCGCAGTGAATGAGTCCGAGCAGAAAACATTGGTCGTAGATGACAATGACGGTAGACGATAAATTTCCCGCCACTTCTCTTGCTGTGTTTGAATAAATTTCCAGCCACTACTCTCGCAGTGTTGAGTCCGAAGAAGAACCTTGGTCCTGGTCGACAATGACGGTCGACAATAAATTTCTTGCCCTCATTCTCGCAGTGTTAATAAATTTCCCGCCACTTCTCTTTCAGTGTTCGAAACCTTGTTCCTGGTTGACAATGACGGTAGACAATAAATTTCCTGCCCCAACTTTCGCAGTGTTCGAGTGCGAGTAGAAAACCTTGGTCCTGGTCGACAATGATGGTCGACGATAAATTTCTTGCCCGCACTCTCAGTGTTTTAGTCCGAAGGAAAACTTGTTCTTGCCCCTACTCGTGCAGTACATACGTCCGAAATAAAACACTGGTCCTGATTGACAATGACGGTCGACAATAAATTTCTTGCCCTCATTCTCGCAGTGCTAATAAACTTCCCGTCACTTCTCTCGCAGTGTTCGAATAAATTTTTGTCCGTTGCAGTGTTTGAGTCCGAGGAGAAAACCTTGGTCCTGGTCGACAATGACGGTCGACAATAAATTTCTTGTCCCTTTTCTCGCAGTGAATGAGTCCGAGCAGAAAACAATGGTCGTAGATGATAATGACGGTCGACAATAAATTTCCCGCCCTTGCTCTCGCAGTGTTGAAGTCCGAGCAGAAAACCTTGGTTCTGATTGACAATGACGGTCGACAATAAATTTCTTGCCCTACTCTGGCAGTGTTTGAGTCCGAGCAGAACACATTGGTCCTGGTTGACAATGACGGTACTCTCGCAGTGTTTGAGTCCGAGCAGAAAACATTGGCCCTGGTTGACGATGACGGTCGACAATAAATTTCCCGCCACTTATGTAGCAGTGTTTGAATAAATTTCCCGCCACTACTCTCGCAGTGTTTGAGTGCGAGCAGAAAACCTTGGTTCTGAATGACAATGACGGTCGACAATAAATCCAACTCTCGCAGTGTTTGAGTGCGAGTAGAAAACCTTGGTCCTGGTCGACAATGACGGTCGACGATAAATTTCTTGCCCGCACTCTCAGTGTTTTAGTCCGAAGGAAAACTTGTTCTTGCCCCTACTCATGCAGTACATAAGTCCGAAATAAAACATTGTTCCTGATTGACAATGACGGTCGACAATAAATTTTCCGCTCTTACTCTCGCAGTGTTTGAGTCTGAGAAGAAAATCTTGGTCCTGGTCGACAATGACGGTGGACAGAAAAAATTTTGCCCTCATTCTCGCAGTGTTAATAAATTTCCCGCAACTTCTCTCGCAGTGTTCGAATACATTTTCCGCCATTGCAGTGTTCGAGTCCGAGGAGAAAACCTTTGTCCTGGTCGACAATGACGGTCGACAATAAATTTCTTGCCCCTTCTCTCGCAGTGAATGAGTCCGAGCAGAAAACATTGGTCGTAGATGACAATGACGGTAGACGATAAATTTCCCGCCACTTCTCTTGCTGTGTTTGAATAAATTTCCAGCCACTACTCTAGCAGTGTTGAGTCCGAAGAATAACCTTGGTCCTGGTCGACAATGACGGTCGACAATAAATTTCTTGCCCTCATTCTCGCAGTGTTAATAAATTTCCCGCCACTTCTCTCTCAGTGTTCGAAACCTTGTTCCTGCTTGACAATGACGGTCGACAATAAATTTCCCGCCACTTCTCTCGCAGTGTTCGAATAAATTTTCTGCCATTGCAGTGTTTGAGTCCGAGGAGAAAACCTTGGTCCTGGTCGACAATGACGGTCGACAATAAATTTCTTGTCCCTTCTCTCGCAGTGAATGAGTCCGAGCAGAAAACAATGGTCGTATATGATAATGACGGTCGACAATAAATGTCCCGCCCTTACTCTCGCAGTGTTGAAGTCCGAGCAGAAAACCTTGGTTCTGATTGACAATGACGGTCGACAATAAATTTCTTGCCCTACCCTGGCAGTGTTTGAGTCCGAGCAGAAAACATTGGTCCTGGTTGACAATGACGGTACTCTCGCAGTGTTTGAGTCCGAGCAGAAAACATTGGCCCTGGTTGACAATGACGGTCGACAATAAATTTCCCGCCACTTATGTAGCAGTGTTTGAATAAATTTCCCGCCACTACTCTCGCAGTGTTTGAGTGCGAGCAGAAAACCTTCGTTCTGAATGACAATGACGGTCGACAATAAATCCAACTCTCGCAGTGTTTGAGTGCGAGTAGAAAACCTTGGTCCTGGTCGAGAATGACGGTCGACGATAAATTTCTTGCCCGCATTCTCAGTGTTTTAGTCCGAAGGAAAACTTGTTCTTGCCCCTACTCGTGCAGTACATAAGTCCGAAATAAAACATTGTTCCTGATTGACAATGACGGTCGACAATAAATTTTCCGCTCTTACTCTCGCAGTGTTTGAGTCTGAGAAGAAAATCTTGGTCCTGGTCGACAATGACAAAAAAATTGTTGCCCTCATTCTCGCAGTGTTAATAAATTTCCCGCAACTTCTCTCGCAGTGTTCGAATAAAGTTTCCGCCATTGCAGTGTTTGAGTCCGAGGAGAAAACCTTTGTCCTGGTCGACAATGACGGTCGACAATAAATTTCTTACCCCTTCTCTCGCAGTGAATGAGTCCGAGCAGAAAACATTGGTCGTAGATGACAATGACGGTAGACGATAAATTTCCCGCCACTTCTCTTGCTGTGTTTGAATAAATTTCCCGCCACTACTCTCGCAGTGTTGAGTCCGAAGAAAAACCTTGGTCCTGGTCGACAATGACGGTCGACAATAAATTGCTTGCCCTCATTCTCGCAGTGTTAATAAATTTCCCGCCACTTCTCTCTCAGTGTTCGAAACCTTGTTCCTGGTTGACAATGACGGTCGACAATAAATTTCCCGCCACTTCTCTCGCAGTGTTCGAATAAATTTCCCACCCTTACTCTCGCAGTGTTTGAGTCCGAGAAGAAAACCTTGGTCCTGGTCGACAATGACGGTCGACAATAAATTTCTTGACCCTACTCTCACAGTGTTTGAATAAATTTCCCGCCACTATTCTCGCAGTGTTTGAGTTCCGAAGGAAAACATTGATCCTGGTCGACATTGACGGTCGACAATAAATTTTTTGCCCTCATTCTCACAGTGTTAATAAATTTGCCGCCACTTCCGAAGGAAAACATTGATCCTGGTCGACAATCACGGTCGACAGTAAATTTCTTGTCCCTACTCTCACAGTGTTCGAGTCCGAGCAGAAAACCTTGGTCTTGGTCGACAGTGACGGTCGACAATAAATTTCCCGCCCTTACTCTCACAGTGTTTGATTCCAAGCAGAAAACCTTGGTCCTGGATGACAACGATGGTCGACAATAAATTTCCTGCCACTTCTCTCGCAGTGTTAAAAAAATTTCCGCCACTCCTCTCGCAGTGTTTCAATAAATTTCAACACCCTTTGTTGGTGGAAATGAATACTGTTGTAGTGCTTGTAGAATTCTAATTAATGCAGCGAACTTGTGATCAGCCAATCGATATTTGAATAGAATTTAACCTGATGATCTAAGGGATCGTTTCCATTAATCGTTTTTTCTTCAGTCGCGATTTTTCTTCAATTTTCGCGATTGAAAAACGATCAATCGCGAATCAGTCGCGAGGATATCGAGAAAAAAAATGAGAAAAAACGATTGAACCTTTTCTGGAAAAAACCATTCTCTCGCGATATCGTTTTTGAATCGTTTACCCATGCGCGATCCGTTCTTGATCGCGAATCTTCAATCGCGAGAGAATTTTTTTCAAGGCGCGAGAGAATCGTGAGGCGGAGTGATATTTGACACATATGCCGTGTTGCCGTCGTACGCCGCTCTATCCGCGAACTGGGAACTACATGTAATGTTGATTGCGGATTTGTCGATGGAAAAACCTATATTACTATACTATACTGTATAAATGCGTAAGATAACCGAATAATATATATGATTCACGATCTATAGTCTCCTACAAGCCGAAGTAGAGCGTATGCTGGAAATATCTTTTCATATTCCTGTACCATGCTTCCTGTGACGTTCGCGCTCAGATTTACTCTGGCGAAGCGTAAATGACAAAATTACATGTTTATTCAATAATCGTGTGAGTCGACAATGTATTAATGATACAGGATGATAGTCACAATATCTTGTTTTGTAAATACCGGGTACAGGTCATAAGTGGATTTGAGTTCGTTGATTGCATTATCAGAATGATTACGGCACAGGCTTGATAGAGGTGTGAATGGGCGCATGGCGATAACCCAGAACAGCTTAGCCCTCCAGCCGAGAATTTCTAGGTTAATTAAGGTGAAAAATAGTGTAATTAAATATGTATATTTTGTTATAGTAAAACATACATTAGGAAAGGGTATCCATTCATGTTTTGGTACAGTTTTAAACTATTGAGATGTGAATAAGTTCAAAAAATCACCATCAAGTTAATTTTATTTATTATAAGAATATTCGCGGCAGTGATTTCATATTTATATCAAATACATATCTTTTTGATTGAATCGCATATAACGGTTGGATTCGCATATGTACAATACTTTTTATTTTAATTTTATATTTTGATAAATGAACTATGAATGATTCCAAAGGGAAGCTCAAGCCAAAAACCAACTGAATATTATATAATTTCATCTCTTACTGGAGTAATCAGTTGTGAAAATTTTTACAAATAGCCCGCGCTATATATTAATAATTAAGTGCTTGCGAAGACTCAAAAGCCCCGTATGACAATGTTATATTCAATACAGCGCCATCTATCTACACAAGGAAAATGGTGATCGTAGGACAAAAAACCACGCGTACAGCGAAAATCTGATGAATCAACTCAAAATTTCAGCCCGCACAGATGCCCAAAACGTTCACGAAAAATACAACACAAGAAATCTGGAATAATACCAGCTTTAAAACACAGAAATACCCAAAATAATAGACGAAATTGCAAGTGCAAATGACCCAATCTGACTATATCCGGGCCTGTGTCCCGTACAAAATATATGTAAATATGAAGTTATAATTATATGCATAACCATTATTCCTATGTATATATATAGATATTTTTTTTCAATTTCTTTCAATATCCCCATCGTATCTATATAACCGCCAACTGTACAGAAACACGCTATAGTTTTACACTAGGCAAAGAATGGAAAAGGAAGAAGAAAAAATGATCGAACTTTATATAGTCTGATTGAAGTGTTAGAAGCTCGAACGTGTATGCGGGTCAGTCAGGCTGAACCAATGGCGTACTACTTTCGGCTATAATCCTCAATCGTGTTTTTTTCAATCGTTTATATTTCCTCGATTAAAAAGCGATTGAATCGCGATATCGCTTTTTATTCGCGAGAATTTTCTCGATTGAAAAACGATTGCCAACAGAAAAAAAACCCCATTCGAACAGCGATCGCGAATGAATCGTTTATTTTGAAGAAAAAAACCCATTCCCTCGCGCCTTAGAAAATCGCGACTTGGAGAAAATTTGACGAAATAAACGATTCATTCGCGAACGATAATTGGAAACGGTGCCTAATTCACTGCACCACTTTAGCATGCTTGCTGCCTTGTTGATGAGTTTGGATTTACTGACCAATTGTCCCAGGGGTTCTTTGATGTACAAAGAAAACTCCTGGGGTAGGAAGGATGCGAGAAAATGTGTATCCAAATATTCATTTCAGCTCTAATATCAAATAGTTTTGAAATTAGTTTTTACAGCTCAGCCTATGCTGGCGGGGTCTTGTCGTCGGCATGTTCTTCCGCCATATTTTTCGTCAAATTATTTATAATAGTCCTCCAATGCATCCAACATCCCACACTGAATTTATCATATTTTAACCACTGCTAAAGCATCTTCCGCATTCAACAAATCTTTCAGGCTTTTACATATGCATTTTCCATTCATTGTGCACATGTACCAATACCCCCCCCCCCCCCTCCCAATATACACTGACTAGAACTGTTCGGCTGAGGGGTTGTTACACCTTTAGATGCTGCCTCATGTTGTATCTGCATTGCTAAGTTTAACTATTGTTCAGCACTTGTTTAACCAAGAAATACTATATAGAGGGACTGTCATTCTAATAATATAGATATTACTTGATACATGTACCTGTAGTTCAGGCTCCCTAAAAATTCATACATATTGTACTTTTGAATAATAACTCTATTTCAATGACAGTTTCAAAAAAAGTTTCAAAGCTATTGTATTTGCACTCCTGAGTCTTTTTAATGCTCAACATTTGTTTAGCCAAGAAATATTATGGAGTTAGTGAGTGAACGCAATTACATGTAGCTGATACACAGAGAGCTAAAATTCATTATTCTTAATTCTCATTGCATCCATTAATATCAGACCAGGTCGATCAAATTGGTAAAACTAGGCAGTGGATATTGTTCCATGAAACCAGCTGAATGGCATGATCAGATTATTTGTCCTTGAGCAGAATTAATTGAGAGTAGTGTGGTGTAGCGGAGAGGAGGATTTTTTTGTAATATTTTTTCTTACATATGTCCTTCACCCTTTTAGCCATTCGTAATCAGTGCTTTACAGATTTAGCCTGACTTAATTCACAAGGCTCATTCCATATTGGGTAAGTCAGTATGTGTATTACTGTACATGTGACACATTATACTGTCCTGTCATCTAATTGTAGCAGCAACAGTTTATAGTGATTGTCAGCAAGCTATGGCAGAAACCACTGGTTCAGATTTCAACATGAGGGTGAGACTCACAAAACCCCTAGGCTCCCCCAAGCAATTGAGTAATATGCCGAGAATGTGCAACATATTATGGCTATACTAATCATCCAGAATTGTCCTTTTCAGAAAATATCATCAATTCTGCAGATATATAAACAGCAACTTAATCATATCTAGATTAATACACAAAAAGGGTCGTAGGCTTGTAGGCTTTTAGAATACAAGTAGATAAATAAGTTCCCAAAAATTTGGTAGCTGTATTGAGCATAGTTCTTCAGATACATGTATAACTGGTTACAACTACACATCACAAAATCAGAGATATTTACATCCGAAAGGGGCATAAATCCATAAAATATGAGCTAAGACTTTTTGTAGGCATCTAGACTACAACTGGATAAAAAAGTTTCCTCATAATCTGGTAGCTGTACCAAACACTGTTAATTATATATAACTGGTTACATTCAAGCTTATATATCACACAATCAGAGATAACTGCACCCGAAAAGAGGCATAACTCTGTAAAATAAGAGCCAAGGCGAGTAAGTTTTTGTTGGCTTCTAGAATACAACAATATAAATAAGTTTTCAAAATATAGTAGCTATATCGAACACAGTTCTACAGATATAGTTGGTTACATTCAAGCATATAGGACAGAGAAATTAATATATCTGTTAATATCTCTCTAAAATATGGGCAGAGGGGAGTCACTTTCAATAGGCAGTGTTCAAAATTTGGTGGTAGTGTCTCAAGTGGTTTTGCCTAGAATGCGGTAATGGATGGACGGACGTACATGGCGACGACAATACCCCAAGGCCAAAATGGCTGAGGGGTAAAAATCAGTCTAGTTATTTTATCTCCATAAAATGTTCACCTCTTCATGGCATCATTTTACATGTACATGTGCTATATAATTGATCTACAGTATACATGTTACAAAAATTGTTAATTCCTTTGAATTCTTTCTTTGTTTTCTTTGGGGGGAATATATGCTGTACATGTACATGCCCGAGTACATCCATCCACCGGTTACTCTGAAGATCAAATCCTGAGATGGAATATGTATTCTCCAGGCTCTGAAACAATGACCTGTGTGGTGGTGTCTTTAGTTTAGACATACATGCATGTCTACACTCACTGATTTGGCGGCACAATTTGGTTGACGAGCTTGTTCATTTCAATTGACTGTGCTGTGTTCGTGACATGCACACCACTCCACCATGGACATCCCACTCCTGTCGACTACAGTTTGCTTTGGAGGTCTGGATTGGTTTAGTCAGAAGTGTCGAAAGCTGAAGATGGTATCTTCCAGGTATTTTCTCCCAGGATTTGATATTCAAAGTATCCACCAGTACTAATATGCAATATAAAACAAGCATTCTGAGAAACCCAATATCTCGCCTTGCAGGGTCTCCGGCTGAAGCTGAAGCATTATTGAAAACATGTGTAGGGCGAATTTTCCATGATACATGCAATTTTTTGCGTAACAGAAACCTTATTAATGGAAATGTACAAAGTCTAAACTGCGATAATTTGGACAATAATTCATATTTCATGTCATATTTCTTAAATAGCGCATACACATCCTGAAATCACATCAAACTTGTGTCAAACTCATCCAATGAAAGCTGACGGTTCAGCAAACTTTCCAAGTACAGTTGTACATGTATGTACATTATCAGTGACAAATTACTAAGACGAAAACCCTCAAAATTTGAACAAAAATTTAATGTTTCATCTCATATATAGCACAGGTACATCCTCTAATCATATGAAATAATATAACCTCTTACAACAATTTAGCATAAAAACAAATATGGGGTTCCATCTTCACCTTTCAAGCTAAAACTACATGTACATGTACACTAATGTCTCATCATTTATCTTGACCTGATGAAAGAGTAAACTGCTCAAACCGGGAAACGCACGTGATGTCACCTGGCAGTGTGACTAACGTCACAGGACCTACGAAGTAGGGTAGGCAGCATGACTCCGACGGGAACTGAACTCTAGGAAATCCCTCACCCCCAAGTTGAAATCCTGCCCATATTAAGATGAGCACTGCCCAAGTCGGATTCACCAGTGATTTTAATCAAAAATCATCAGAAATTTTCATCAAAAGTAGGTTAGCTCAGAACTTGCTTGTAACAGTCCCCTAATGCACCTTCATGCCAAGCATCATGGTTCTAATGTCAACGGTTCTCCTTATTTTGCCGACGAAAGGATTCGGATGGACTCACTCATTCACTCACTCATTACCGGACAATTTGCAAATGAGAGCCTACTTCGTAGGAATATGAATTATTGCATTTATCTTTATTTATTTCATTTAAAACATGGCAGTGTGACTAACGTCACAGGACCTACGAAGTAGGGTTTGATATGATTTAAGTGTGTACTCGAGAGATGACTTGGGGGCCCCTATGTGGTACCGTGAGAGAATTTGTATAGCAGTCTCTAACTGACAGTGGGTACTATTAACTTTCCTAGACGTCATCACTGGTGACTCATTAGTGTAGCAACTATTATCGCCCTCTGTTCCTATTACCCTGGACACCTATCAGCCCAGCAGTACAGCACGAGGTCACCCATCCAAGTTTTGACCGGGCTCAAAGTCGCTTAACTTCGGTGATTTTACGAGAACTGTTGTGTCCAACATGATATGCTGTATCAGGGAACATTCAAAAGTCACAGTGAAGCATACTGCCAAGGGTTCCTGATTGGCATGACAGTGCACTCCCTGAGCCATCAATAAATAATAAAAAATTAATTATAAATCAAATTTTCATCAGAATTCAGTCAGCTCAGAACTTGCTGGTAACAATGCCCTAATGCATGTTCAAAAATCAAGGTTCTAATGTCAACGGTTCTCCTTATTTTGCCGATGAAAGGATTCGGATGGAATCACTCACTCACTGACTACCGAACAATTTGCAGATGGTAGCCTACTTCATAGGAATATAGCCAATCAAGATAGGAGCTTGCCAACACCCTGCAGCGATGATTTTCTTTTATGTCTGCCTGTGATTTCCAAATATGGCAAGTGGCGGTTGTATTGAAGTTAAAGTGATCGTAAACCCTCAAGTAAAGTTTCCACCAAATGAAAGACTATTGCAAACAGTGTCGGAAAATATTTATTGTAATTTTTCACGATTTTATTACACTGAGTAAACTGCAAATAAAGCATGGTATTCTATGGTGGTCTGTTGCAATCATATCTAGGTCCAGTGACGTCACACTGCCTTAATACTTATATTACAAACTTTGCACTTTCCAATGCTTGATTCAAGCTTAAGGTGTGTATACTTTGAGTTTCAACACAGACTCACTGTCCCAATGTGCATGCTTCACCAAAATCTGGGAGATGGTAACTCATAAGTGTCAAGTCAATTTGAATCTTGCATTTAATTTCCCTGATTTTGGTGAAACATGCACATTGGAACAGTGAGTCGGTGTTGAAACTCAAAGTATACACACCTTAAGCTTGAATCAAGCATTGGAAAGTGTATACAAAGTTTGAAATATATTTATTAAGGCAGTGTGACATCACTGGACCTAGACAATGATTGCAACAGATCACCATGCTTTATTTGCAGTTTACTCTGTGTAATAAAATTGTAAAAAATTACAATAAATACTTTCCGACAATGGTCTTTCATTTGATGAAAACTTTACTTGAGGATTTACGATTAATTTAATTTCTTTTAAATAGCCAATCATATTTAAATTTTAAAGCGGTCATACATTGCACTTCCCCTGATATGGACCACTGAATATATAGAGCTATGACATCACCAAACCTGTATTCTGATCAGACAATATGTAGCCAAGGCAACACGTGTAGTGTTTGACTTGGATATGCGAAGATGAATATGTTCATGTAACAACTGTGTATATTTCACAAAATTTTGTTCTACTTTTTGTTTGAAAATGTCCTTATTTGGAAAACCCCAGTGGGAGGCCTGAATAATGCATGAAATACAGACTCAGTGCGGTATTCCAGCCAGAGGGACTGTAATAGACCTGAATACATTTTGACAGACGTCCAGTTGCAGTGGTGTAACTTAACTTTCTTAGGTGGTTGCCCATCAGGGCAAGTAAAAATGCCAATCTGGTTGCCCTGAATGAGATTAACTTGCCCTGAAGTTTCAGGTGTCGGTCGAAATGCTCATAAATATAAAATAATAAATCTCAGGACAATTTTATTAGATTGTTCCTTCTTAATTTGATACATTATCAGCTATTTTATTCCTTGTGGGTACCCTGGATTAAAAGATGAAAAATAAAAAACATAATACAGTTGTTCACCTAAGTTTAAATGTTTTGTACTGTTGTTTGTCCTCGGAACACAAAATCATTCTGGTACTTGAACTGTCAACAGGTCAGGGAAAAAGACTAACTGCGATAGATATCCCAATTGGGATAAAATATCCCAATTTAGATATTTTTTTTATACTTCCATATTTTCAAGCTGGCAAATTTTGCTAGTTATTCTGTTCGTATAAAGACATATAACAGTGGTGCGTGATGGGAAGTATACTGCAGCAACAAGACGAAAAAATAAATGCATAAATAATTTAAATATTAGAGAAAATAATGTCGGCGAGAAAAAGTCAACAAAATTATACAGTCGCATTGGCAGTTTTATGAAGTAAATTCTATCTTGTTTTCATAGTTTAGATGCTGATATTCGCCATTGCCGTTCAGTATGAAAATCGGTCAAAATATCCCAATTCAATATCCTAACTTGGATTTAATATCCTAATTGGGATATTTTTCCCAGTTCGTCCTTTGCTCTGACCTGGTCAATTGTCCAGACTATATTTTCTGTTTTCTATAGGAACTGCAGCCATAAATAAATGCATGTGTCTTCAATTCTGCTTCACTTGGGTTTGCTTTACCTTGGCCTTGCTGTATCCTGGGAGATATGCATAAGATTTATTCCCGAAATTATCTGAAACAACTGCTCTGAGGTACATATAGTGATGTTATGATAACTCTTATACTCAGGCAGCTGTAGGGTCAGAACATCCCGAGAAAGTGGGTGTGTATATGAACATCTCTTCATACACAATTACAATGTTCATTTGTTGTTGTTGGCCATCACGTTTGACTTTAATTTCCTGTGCTCATGAAACTTCTGCTTTCCAGCTTTCCAAAAATACTCTGCAGCGTTTGCTGCTGTCATATTGTTTATTCTTCTCTGCGGATGTAGACAGTTTCGTGGCCGCAGAAGAGGGAGACGATTGTTTCGTCTTCGCCGTGTAACTTTTCAAAAAACATTTTTTCTGACAGCAGCCAACGAAAAATAGAGCGGGAAAATTCTCCACTATCCGGAGTTGCAGTGACAGAGCTTGATAATGTTTCAGCAAGCGGAAAAATACACCCGCTGTGGAGAATGTTGGCTGAAGCGGACAGTATGGTACTATTTAGAATCATTTGCGTGCACTTCTTTTTTTGTTGTCATTGCCATCCATCAATCTTCCCGCGTATCGATGACCCAGATGGTTACAGGTTGTATTAGAATTTGTGTCCGGTTTAAGAACAAGCATGGCATGTTCATTGGGAATAAATATTATGATCATGAACGTAATTCTATGCGACTACAACTCAAATAATGGTAAGCCGTTGTCCAATTTTTTCATAAATCTTCCTTACCCGAGCCACAGTTGCCTGGCCTGTGCCGTGGGATATTGGATCATGGTCTTTGTCTATAAATAATTGTTTTCAATAAATTATGAAAATTAATAAATATCTATATATATATATTTTTAAATCGAATTTTTTTTTTAAATATATTTTCTTAGTGTATTTCTTTTTCATCTTTTGACTCAATTAAAGTTATCCCCATATTATGTCAAGCCGAGTTACTACAGTTTTTAATTATCAACCACACAATTATCAACCACACCAAAAGAGAAGTTGGGAATAGAACCACTCAACACAGTCGTTATTATTTCCCAAGTGCATGGACCAAGCTTCGGAAGATCGTCGCTTTAAATATCTAAATCTTACATTGAGGAGAGAAATTCATTCTCTCCGATCAGCTCTCCAGACAAAAACACTTATTCCAGAATTTTATATGCCAGGCTATACAATATGATCACCGACGATTGGTCAAAATCAGAGCCGTACCCAGGATTTACTAAGGGGTGGTTCGCCTTCACTCCAAAAGGGCACATCAGGGGGTTCGCTGTATGGGGAAAAGGGCAAATAGGGGGTTCGCTTCAGTTTGAAAAGGGCATTTATATGAGAAAAATATATAATATTTTCGAAAGGGGGGTTTCCCCGAACCCAGAATACCCCCCCTGGCTACGGGCTTGAAAATTATCCTCAAAAGTCATCTCTCGCCCACTGGATTATCTGCCCCTGACACATGCCTGACATACAACCGATGCTCTCCGCATTCTCTGTGAACCTGTTGTTTTACAACTCCAGTCACCCAGGACGGCATTCGACACGATCTCGGACAATGTCGGACATTAGAACCTCGTTCCGCACTGCTAGGAATCCATATTGGCATCCATGTTGGAAGAATAACATCACTCGGAAACTCCAAACAGCGCATGTCAGCTGTATGACTTTCGTTACCATGGACACTGATGGAGATTAGCTCAAGAGGCAAAATCGAGAGAAACACCTCAAATTAGAAGAGATTCTTACCGGGTAGAATCAAGGGAATGTCCATTTCATTTGGATATATATTTTATCTCCCGAGAGAAATACAACGAGGACTATGTGAGGGGAAACACATCCTACAGCATAATGTGATGTGCCTCACGTGCTTCCACGAGGACCCACGGTTTACAGCGGAGAGCTGTAAAATCCTTACACCATTAATGCGCGGGGTATTATGACTTCACGGAATAAGCCGAGCAGTCTCGAATGCCAGGACGGGAGAGTCGACCAATGAAATTCCAGACTGGCTATAGGGCTAAAAATAGCGAGCAAAACAACTGAACACGTGACGCCAAACAGCGCGAAATGGACACGAACAACAATGGAAGCTTCCACGGGGACCCAGGAAGAGGACATATTTTCGACGATAATTTCAGGCCATGTCTCTATTTTGGGGCAAGCTTGGACCGGAAAGACAGTTTTATTGAAGACGCTTGTAACCCAGTTAAGCCCTGGAGAAACAAGTTGTTTGTTGCTGCACAACTGGTCTCGCTTTTGGGGATAATTTACAGCCAGAAAATTATTGTCGACCATCATTGTCGACCAGGACCAATGTTTTGCGGGTTTTTTCGGACTGAAACACTGCGGGTGTCAGAGCAGCAAAAGAGTAGGGGCGGGACATTTATTGTCAACCGTCATTCTCGACCAGGACCAGTATTTTCGTTCGGAGTCAAACACTACGAAAATAGTGGTGGGGAATAAAAAATAACTGTGGGAGTAAGAGCGGAAATGAGTAGGGGCAAGAAATTCATTTCGATCAGGACCTAGGTTTTCCTTCCGACCAAAACACTGCATGAGGAAATTTATTGTTGACCGTCATTGTCGACCAGGACCAATGTTTTCCTTCGGACTCGAACACTGCGAAAGTAGTGGCGGGAAATTTATTCAAACACTGTGAGAGTAGGGGCAGAAAATGTATTGTTATTCTTCAGCCATAATACTGCCAGAGTGAGGGCGATAAACTGTCAAATGTCATTGTCGAGCAGGACCAATGTTTTCCTTCGGAATTAAGCATTGCGAGAATCAAATTTTTTCTTCAGACTAGAACACTGCGAGAGTAGTGGTGGGAAATTTATTTGCGACCTACATTGTTGGCCAGGAACAATGTTTTCCTTCGGTCTTGAACACTGCGAGAGTAGTGGCGGGAATTTTTTTTTAAACCCTGCGAGAATATAATGGCGGGAAATTTATTGTCGACCGTCATTGTCATCCAGGACCAAGGTTTTCCTTCCGACTGAAACACTGCAAGAGTAAGGGCAAGAAATGTATTGTCTTCCGTCATTGTCGACCAGGACCAATGTTATCCTTTGGACTCAAACACTGCGAACGTAAGAGCCAGAAATTTACTGTCGACCGTCATTGTCGACCAGGACCAATGTTTTTTTTCGAACTCAAACACTGTAAGAGTAAGAGTAAGAGTAAGAAACTTTATTTAGCGTCGGTATAATATACAAACCAGAAAACATTAGCTCTGAACGAGCTATTGACCGACAAACAAATGTATAATAACAATAAAAATGTAGAAGTATATAAAAATGCAATGAATTTTTTTATCAAATATTTTCATTATGTAATATTTGTTTGTTTTCTTATTTGATCGTTTTTAATTATTGAATTATTATTTCAGTGTAATCACAATTATTAAATCACTGTAATCCCCCAATATTTACAATACTTGAAGAGGGCTTGAATAAATTACCATACATTTACGTGTGCTCTGAGTGAGCTACTGGTCGAATAACTAATATATAATTACAGTAAATATAGTACATATATTAATGAATTTTCATTGAATTTCCATATGACATTATTTGATTGTTTTCTTTTTAATTGTTTTTAATTTGCATCTAAGCATTAATTAATATATCTTTCCAATCACACACATAATTACCACTAATTTGAGTTAAAGATGAGTGGGTGAGTTGGACTTTTTCCGACAGTTCTAACACTATTAAGGCTTGCAAATTGCGCATTTGCACGATTCGCCTTCCCATGTGCGAATCAATCTATGGAACTCATTTCTGTCAGAGGCCGTCCGATATTCATTCGGACTCCAACACTGTGAGAGTAATGGCGGGAAATTTATTCAAACATTGTTATTGAGTTGTGGCGGGAAATTTATTGTCGACCGTCATTGTCGACCAGGACTAATCTTTTCCTTCGGACTCCAACACTGCGAGTTTCTTCAGACTAGAGCACTGAGAGTAGTGGCGGGTAATTTATTTGTGACCTACATTGTTGGCCAGGACCAGTGTTTCCTTCGGTCTCAAACACTGCGAGAGTAGTGGCGGGAATTTGTTTTAAACCCTGAATGAGGAGTGCCGGGAAATTTATTGTCGACCGTCATTGTCATCCAGTACCAAGGCTTTCCTTCCAAATAAACACTGCAAGAGTAAGGGCAAGAAATTTATTGTCGATCGTCATTGTCGACCAGGACCAATGTTTTCCTTCGGAATCAAACACTGCGAACATAAGAGCCAGAAATTTATTGTCTACCGTCATTGTCGACCAGGACCAATGGTTTTCTTCGGACTCAAACACTGTGAGAGTAATGGCGAGAAATGTATTCAAACACTGTGAGAGAGGTGGCGGGAAGTTTATTGTCGACCGTCATTGTCGACCAGGACTAATGTTTTCCTTCGGACTCCAACACTGAAAGATTTAGTGGTGGTGAATTTATTCAAACACTGCGAGAGTTACGAGGGGCGGAAAATTTATTGTCGACCGTCATTGTCAACCAGGACCAAGGTTTTTCTTCAGACTAGAGCACTGAGATTAGTGGCGGGTAATTTATTTGTGACCTACATTGTTGGCCAGAACGAGTGTTTTCCTTCGGTCTCAAACACTGCGAGAGTAGGGGCAAGACATTTATTGTCGATCGTCATTGTCGACCAGGACCAATGTTTTTTTCGGACTTATGTACTGCGAGAGTAGTGGTGGAAAATTTATTGTCGATCGTCATTGTCAACCAGGACCAAGGTTTTTATTCGGACTCAAACACTGCGAGAGTAGTGGCGGGAAATTTATTCAAACACTGCAACAGATGTGGCGAGAAATTTATTGTCGACCGTCATTGTCAACCAGGACCATTTTTTTCTGCTCGGACTCAAACACTGCGAGAGTAGGGCAAGAAATTTATTGTCGACCAGAATCAAGGTTTTCTCCTCGGACTCAAACAATGCGAGAGCAATGGCGGAAAATTTATTCGAACACTGCGAGATAAGTGGCGGGAGATTGATTAACACTGTGAGAATGAGGGTAAGAAATTTATTGTCGACCGTCATTGTCGACCAGGATCAATGTTTTTCTTCGGACTCAAACACTGCGAGAGTAGAGGCAAGAAAGTTATTGTCAACCAGGTCCATGTTTTTATTCGGACGAAAACAGGTGCAAATCATATTTCAGATTTGGTATAGTATTTCATTGGGCGAGATCTAGCTTGGGCATGGAGGATCAACCCGAACTTACAGTGTTGAGGTTAGTGTTTTAAAGTTGTACCTTAATTGAGCCTGCTAATCTATCCATATCTAGCTGGCCAAATCTTTCAGATTGACATTCCATCCGACTTCTGTCAGCCAAGTCTTGCCATAGACACAACACATAAATTTGAGTACCTGCAACCCAGGTTCCTGACCATTTTCCCGCTACCAACTGTTGATTTGCAGAGTTGAAATTTATCCAACTGTATGTCTTATATAAATACTACCTGGAGCAGCTTATTACGGGCCTCTTTCCTCAGGCTGTAGCTTCTTTCCCAGCCTGTAGCTTCAAGTTAAAAATTGTCCATTTACAATAATCAAGTTAATATATCCAACTTCACTCAACCTCCATCTGCACAGTCTCCATGTAATATACACATTACACTGGTGAGTTGGTAGCTTTACTCGTAAAAGTATTCAAATGAAGGCACTGTGGTGGTTATGTTACTTCTCATAACGACAAAGCATAGCATCTAGTATTCGAATCTCTTAATTTATATTATTGTAATAACAATGGGATAAATTCTAAATGACCATCACAATCTACCTAATCTTGTTGACCAGCACCTATTGGCATACACCACTGACTAGCAGCTGACTTGTTTCCATGCAACAACGTCACTATATGGTCAATTTATATTTTTGGTGTCCTCCGCTTACTCCACCCACATGTACATGTATTTAAATTCGAGGTTTAGACGCAATTAACCCCTCATATCTCGAACCTGCCTTAATTGTTTTTAGTATAATTGGATTCAGCAATGTCTACTAAAGCCTGTCAAACCAGGGCACTATTCCTATGTCCCCAATATGATAATACAAGTCAATTCCCACTCCAGATGGTCATGACCAGCCTTATCAAACAGCACGGTCTTGAGTGCTGTACAGGGTGTTCCAGAAGTCTTGGTCACATTTTGACATTGAATATATTGAAAACTATTGAGGATATATCTGAAACGAAATGGCAACATCATTAGCATTACACAAAACTTAATGACTTTCATTTTCAAATGGAACCAGTTTCATCTTACTACCATTCATGGCTCAGCAGATACGAGGATTTGAAATGTGACCAAGACTTCTGGAACACCCTGTATATCTCAAGGCAATGGTCAGTGGATTCCGTTGGAGACAGAAACACGTGCCTCTATCTTCAAAGAAAGTCTGGCTTAACAAATTGACAAATCATGTTCCTGAAGTAATATCCTCGCATCGCATATTTTCTCAATCAGACCAAATATGATGTATCATGCACATATATCTTGAAAGTGCACCTAGTTTGAGACAGAAGTTAGGTTGTGCACTGCAATATCTGCAAGATGGAGATGTGTGGTGCAATTGCACAAAATTAAAGTGTTTTGTTTACACACATCTTGAAAGTGCACGGGGTTCTTGATTCGTGTCTGCACCGATTTCATTCTCCACAGTGTATATTCGTGTACATGTCTTGGAAGTGCGCGTATAGTCCAAGATAAGTTCTTCTTCAAGGATATCTGTGTATTTTCAGCAGTTGCCTCAAAAGTGGAGCCCGACCTACTATTTAATCAAGACATATACATGTTGTTTACCCTTTTAGTGACTGACATTTAGCTATGAACTGTGCTTAAAGCTGTTTGTATATGTTTGTACACTTGTGCAACGAGTGTATGTTCTAGTAGGGAAAGTGACAACCCCGTTCCATTAACCCTCCCCCCCCCCCGCCCCGCCCTCTTGCATCCCTTTTCCTTAGGTCTGCCTTACGACACCTCTTTATTTGGGTGCTCTCAGCCTACCACATTCCTTTTGGGCATGCATTACGTCCTTGACAGCCATCGACAGGGACCAGGACTTCACTTTTAGGCCCCCCAAACACACTCAGTTGCCCCCGACCCGATGCAGTTGCCTGTGGCGCTCAATCCCACAGCAATCTGTTGGCCCGGGCAACTCGAGTCGTGCTGTCAGGACAAACACACTCAGTCGTGCCAGGTCCGGCGCAGTTGCCAGTGGTGCTCCATTCCACTGCTACCTGTGTTCCCACAGGGTCTGTTCGACTAGAGGCGTGATTTAAAAACACAGCTGGTGGGATTGAGTCTGCTCCCAAATACGCCAAAGAGAATTTATAGTTTATTAATAAAATATTTTTGTTCTACCTCATATTTTTTGCTGTGTTGCTGCATAAATGATGGATTAAATATCTTGTATTTGACCCTGTTTTTGCAGCTGAACTGACTCATTATCTGGCCTGTATCCCCAAGGCCAAGTCTTGTGTGCTTATCCCAGGTACACTATTTAGTTGCCCAGCAGATGAGATAATCTGCATATCCGCTACTTAGTACATTCCAGCTGTCTTTAGCTCTGTGTTTATTCTGCACACAGCCTAGATGTGTATTCTGGCATGGCACATGTTTTTCTTGTATAATCCAGATAAGCTCTCCCCTTTTCAATATAAATTTTTCTTCACCCAGTCAGTTTACCTTGCAGCATCGCTCATGGTCAGGTCATCCCGCCTCCTCCCCAGAACTTCCACCTCACCCTCCCTATTACTCCGGAGAGAACCGATCTTACCAGCTTAGCATCCATACATACATTACTCCCTTCCCAGCCATTGGTAGGAACAGGGCATACATTTCATCCTTCCCAGCCATCGATAGGGACAGGACATACACACATCACATCCTTTCTGGCCATCGGTAGGGACAGGACACACATACATAAGGATCTACCCGGCCATCGGTAGGAACTGG
Organism: Hanleya hanleyi; assembly: GCA_036873755.1. Classification (NCBI taxonomy): domain Eukaryota; kingdom Metazoa; phylum Mollusca; class Polyplacophora; order Lepidopleurida; family Hanleyidae; genus Hanleya; species Hanleya hanleyi. The sequence goes on along the minus strand of JAVTVY010017855.1, from coordinate 7,861 downwards.
GCATATGCACGTTACATTCATACACCACATCCGTCCTGGCCATCGGTAGGGACATGCATACACCACATCCGTCCTAGCCATTGGTAGGGACATGCATACACCACATCCGTCCTGGCCATCGGTAGGGACTTTCATACATTACATCCGTCCTGGCCATCGGTGGGGACATTCATACAATACATCCATCCTGGCCATCGGTAGGGACATTCATACACCACGCCCATTCTGGCCATCGGTAGGGACATTCATACACCACGCCCATTCTGGCCATCGGTAGGGACATTCATACATTACATCCGTCCTGGCCATCGGTAGGGACATTCATACATTACATCCGTCCTGGCCATCGATAGGGACATTCATAATACATCCGTCCTGGCCATCGGTAGGGACATGCATACACCACATTTATCCTGGCCATCGGTAGGGAATTTCATACACCACATCCGTCCTGGCCATCGGTAGGGACATGCATACACCACATCCGTCCTAGCCATTGGTAGGGACATGCATACACCACATCCGTCCTGGCCATCGGTAGGGACTTTCATACATTACATCCGTCCTGGCCATCGGTAGGGACATTCATACACCACATCTGTCCTGGCCATCGGTAGGGACATTCATACACCACGCCCGTCATGGCCATCGGTAGGGATATTCATACACCACATCTGTCCTGGCCATCGGCAGGGACATTCATACAATACATCCGTCCTGGCCATCGGTAGGGGCATTCATACAGTACATCCGTTCTGGCCATCGGTAGGAACATTCATACATTACAGCCGTCCTGGCCATCGGTAGGGACATTCATACAATACATCCGTCCTGACCATCGGTAGGGACATTCATACAGTACATCCGTTCTGGCCATCGGTAGGGACATTCATACACCACATCTGTCCTGGCCATCGGTAGGGACATTCATACACCACGCCCGTCATGGCCATCGGTAGGGACATTCATACACCACATCTGTCCTGGCCATCGGTAGGGACTTTCATACATTACATCCGTCCTGGCCATCGGTAGAAACATCCGTACAGTACATACGTCCTGGTCATCGGTAGGGACTTTCATACATTACATCCGTCCTGGCCATCGGTAGGGACATTCATACAATACATCCGTCCTGGCCATCGGTAGGGACATTCATACACCACACCCGTCCTGGCCATCGGTAGGGACATTCATACACCACATCCGCCCTGGCCATCGGTAGGGACTTTCATACACCACACCCGTCCTGGCCATCGGTAGGGACATTCGTACAGTACATCCGTTCTGGCCATCGGTAGGGACATTCATTCAATACATCCGTCCTGGCCATCGGTAGGGACATTCATACACCACACCCGTCCTGGCCATCGGTAGGGACATTCATACACCACAACCGCCCTGGCCATCGGTAGGGACTTTCATACATTACATCCGTCCTGGCCATCGGTAGGGACATTCGTACAGTACATCCGTCCCGGCCATCGGTAGGGACTTTCATACATTACATCCGTCCTGGCCATCGGTAGGGACATTCATACAATACATCCGTCCTGGCCATTGGTAGGGACTTTCATACACCGCACCCGTCCTGGCCATCGGTAGGGGCATTTATACAGTACATCCGTTCTGGCCATCGGTAGGGACATTCATACATTACACTCGTCCTGGCCATCGGTAGGGACATTCATACAGTACATCCGTTCTGGCCATCGGTAGGGACATTCATACATTACACCCGTCCTGGCCATCGGTAGGGACATTCATAATACATCCGTCCTGGCCATCAGTAGGGACATTCATACACCACATCCGTCCTGGCCATCGGTAGGAACATTCATACATTACATCCGTCCTGGCCATCGGTAGGGACATTCATACATTACACCCGTCCTGGCCATCGGTAGGGACATTCATACAGTTCATCCGTCCTGGCCATCGGTAGGGACATTAATACATTACACCAGCCCTGACCATTGGTAGGGACATTAATACAGTACATCCGTCCTGGCCATCGGTAGGACTTTCATGCATTAAATCCGTCCTGACCGTCGGTCGGGACTGTGCATACATTACGTCCTTCTCAGCCATCGACAGGGCAGGACTCCACTTTTAGGCCCCTAAACATACTCAGTTGCCCCAGACCAGATGCAGTTGCCGTGGCGCTCAACCCCACAGCAATCTGTTGGTCCGGGAAACTCGAGTCGTGCTGTCAAAACAAACACACGCAGTCGTGCCAGACCCGGCGCAGTTGCTAGTGGTGCTCAATTCCACTCAAGGTCTGTTCGATTAGAGGCATGATTTCAAAACACAGCTGGTTATACTAACCATTTTGGCCGAGATTGTGTGAGCTAAATACTGTAGTGCAGGTTTACTTGACACCACCAGTAACGGGATGTGGCTCAGTGGTTTAGAGCGTTTATTCTGTATATCTTTGCAGTTATCTAATAAAAGACTCCCTTCAGACTATTATGTTCTTGCTATTTACATTTGGTATGCGCCGTTGACACCGTTGATCTCTTTTGGTCTCTTCGATTTCAGTTAAGCTTTCACCAGCTCAGGCCTATTGTAACACCAAATAAGAGGGGGATTTGGTTTAATGTCACACTCAAGGTTATTTCACTCATATGGTAACAGTCAGTTTGGATGGTGCAGGAAGTCGGAGTACCCGGAGAGAACCACCGCCCGTCGGCAAGTAACTGACAAACTTTCACACATGTACCAGCTGGGGACCAAATAAGAACGCGTAATATTACCTGTCAGTGGTGTTCACAGCAAGACTAAGTGGGTGCGATTCCAGATTCGAAACGATCACATATTGTAATAACTTAGACTGAATTACAACTGTATGAGTTTAACATTGTCCAAATTAATCAATCTGGTTCGATATTTCCGGTCAGGAATATTATAATCTTGCATGTAGCACCACTGACTTCGATATGTAGTACCACTGACATGCAATACAATGTTGTTAAAAATAACCTTTTGGGAATGGCAGTGAAATAACAATTTATCCAGAATCGAATATAAAGAAACATGCTAAATCAGTGGTGTTAATTGTTGCCAATGGTGTTACCAGATAAATGGTAACATTACTGACCAATATTGTGTGAAAGTATCTCAGCAATGGAAAGGTTGATGTTGCGCTACGGGAAATTGCAACATAGTTGTTTGCAGTAGAAAAAAAAATAATACTACCAGAAATATTCATATTTTTTCTATCTGATATCACAGCAAAATGCGAGACGATGCACACGGCATATGTTGCTCTCCACAGGCGAAGTATCCTACCTTCACATTTTTCAGGAAAATGTATTTCTATAGAAAGGCTTTGCCCCTATCTTTGGTAATAGTTAAGTTCTAAAGAGTTAAGGACTCACATAATGTGAAGTCCATTTAATGTGTGAGTAGTCTGCTCTTAATTCGTGGTTAAAATCACTGAAACAGTTATTTAAATCATACTTGTGATATCCTTTTTCATATTTCTGTTCGCAGTTGAAGTCTCCTATTACATCCTTTCGACAAGTCGAATGATCTAGTTTTTCAATGACCTTAAATATAACTCAATCTCCTTGTCTCGGAGTGGAGAGAAATTCAAATTTTCTTTTGCTCTCAGAAAAACGCTATTTCATCAGTAAAGGCATTTCAGAAATAGTTAACAATCGAAGTGAGGAACAGTTTAACAATTTGGGGGAAACTCAAAATATTCTATCCTTGGCCATGACATACTAAATCATTTCTGGACTGACGTCAATGCAGCATGGAATGTCTTCCATCAGACTGTGAACTACAGAGTACCTGATCATATTGCTTTTAAAAAGTAAATCATTTGGCAAAACAAGTTTAAAATAGATAAAAAACCAATACTTCATAAAAAAGCGGCTCAACTAAGGCATCAAATTTGTTAATGACCTGATAGAGAATGACGAATTTAATAATTATGATACTTTTACTGGAATCTACTCCGCTACAGATATTAACTCTTTGGAATTTCATTCCATTGTTATGGCAATCATAAAACACGCAGCAAACAATTTGAAAATTACCGATTTGTTCGGTAAGATTCAAGCACCTTTCATTCCTCCAAATATTTTCCCATTGATAAAAGTAGGTGGTAGAACTTTCTATAACATTCTTATGGCTAGTAGTTTCTTGGAGACCGCCGTGAATATCAAATAGGAGACCACTCTAGGCATGGAATATGATTCAAATGAGTGGTGTATGATCAATCGATCAGTATACGATATTAGAGACATGAAATTAAAGTGGTTCCAGTTAGAAGAATTTTGTCTACAAATTCATTTATGAAAAAATGACCCGGAAGAGTGCGAATTTTGTACGTTTTGAAACAGTAATCAGAATCAATTTATCATCTGTTTTGGGGGTGCCAGAAGGACAGACCATTATGGCAAGAAATACATGTGTGGCAAAATGACCAAAAAAATATATATAAGTTTACAATTCAATGCATCGAATGCCATATTGGGATTAACAAACCCGAAAAATAAAATTATTAGCTTTTTAATGATAGATGTTAAATTTAATGCATACAGACAGAAGGCGTTTCCAAACCCATAACATACTCAAGATGAATTAAGGAAGAATATTTATTACATGGAAAAATACATTAACAACAAGAAAGCAGGATAGGAACAATTTAATAAACGATTGCATGCATGTCATCTGCTGTTTACTGGTTGATATTTAAATATTTTTTATTGCAGGTTACTATAACATAATGCAGTTTTTTTTAAACAGATAAGCATGTATGAAATGCATATATAAAAATCCAGAACTTGATTTCGTATGTTAAATAATTTGTGTAGATTACCTATATATTAAGTTTTTTTTGCAATTTCGATATGTATAGCTATTTATCAATGGAATTGCCGCTGTTTTCGAATTTCTATTATTAAGTTTGATGCGCCAAAAACGAAATAAAATTCAAATGGTCCATTGCACGAGAAATGTAAAGAATGGTAAATCCCCAGAATCACACGGATTTCCGTGTGAGTATTAAAAAATAAGAACGGACATTCAATATTCAGCCGTCTTCCATAACATAATTTCTGCGTCAATAAAAAGACATATTTCGTAGGTCAGTTAGCAACAATCCCATTTGTGTATGGAATAAAAATAATAAAAACACAAGATGGTTTCCTACAAGAGAGACGTGGTCAACAGCTTTTAATGATGTCAGCAAGACATGATGTGATATATACATAAAATTCTAATCACAGAACATTATTCTTCATCTAAATTAATGCGAATTCGTTTCCAGAGTATCTCAGTCACGCTATAACTGCACCTGTTTATTTGAACCATGGACCATGGTGTTCACACGGCCCCGTGTTAAGCGGAACGTAGCTCCAGCTTTCCTGAACGATTTGTGCGTCGTGAAAGATTCATAGCTAGTTCAAGTAGTTGTACATCCAAACTTCCGTCCACTTGATTGACACGAGGTGTAAAGTAATCGTTGGGAAGAATACTCTGCTGCTATTTCGATGAAAGTATGTAAATAGTTCTAAATTTCCTGCAGAAGAACTTGTTGCGAGATGACACATGCCGCACAGATAGGTATCTACCTGGGATTTCTCCACTCTCAGTACCACAATTCCCCAACATGATCTCATAAACCGCCTCAGTTCGTTGACAGTCTTCGTGTTCTTGGTGTCTTTGGATTATGGACGCGGTTATTCTTTAATGGACGACGACCAAATTATGAATGACGGACCAGACGCTTGTAATTCAAATGTTACTCATATATTATGTCAGAACCCATACACATTTCTTCAGCTGTATTGCATACAAGAGATATCATTCATGGGATGTTTCTTTGGTGATAGAGCTTATTGAATTTCTCATTAATAACATCTAACTTAAGTTTGTAACGCTATATATTTCTGTCCACGACACAACTCATTTTTGCAGAAATTGATGAAGTTATCAATGATAAGATAACACAATTCACATGATGTCTGACTTTCAAGTTTGGTTTGCTGTTCTTGTATAACATCTCGAATTACTGAACGCAATGGCTGTTGTACGTTTCAGCACAATTGTAGTGTTATTGATGATTCATATTGCAAATACACATATGTACAGAGACTGAATGTACAAAACTGAAAGTTTGAATACAGTTAGCTTGGTTGGCTCCTACACTATGGTCTACATCAAATCGGATCGCTGAAATGCTATGTCTACAGTTACGATTTCTCTTCATGATACAGAACACTATATTTAGGCTTTATATTACTAAGAGTAACCGAGTTACCCTAAACAAACAGATATTACTCTTGGATACTTTCTTGATATACATATGTATGGACACGATTTAACTAACATGCATGGAGGACAGCTCAAAGTTACTTCACTAATCAAGGTTTACAAATAACCTAACCATATCTGGCCTGAGTGGCCATATCTTAATCCCCTATCTCCGGAACGACGAAAAAATGAAAGCTGGCCCTCCGTAACCTTTTAGTTAATCATATTGGGGTCATTTTGAGCCTATTTGCATAACCCCACTAGTAGAGGATCATGGGAAAATTCAAGATGGCGGCAATGCGTGGCACCAGAAAAGTGAATTTTTCGTCATTTTTCCTTTCTTCAAAAGTCCTGCTTTTCTTCGAGGAAAAGTAGGTAAAATCTATTTTATTTCACATCGGACTATTATTTACTGATTTATCGTGCAGTTTTTGCAAAGAAAACACATAAATTAGAAATTCGAAAAATCTGACCAAATTTTTTTCAAAAAATGCCTGTTTTCAAGATGACGTCCCTGTGACGTCATCAAAGCGACCATCTTGGATTTGTTTTAATTTTCTGTAGAGCGTGTCTAAAGGTATAGTATGGTAAGTTCCAACCTACATGTACTAATTCAATGGGCAGGCGAAAGGGCCTGGAAAAGTCACAAAAAGGCCAGACCAGATAGTGCTAATATAGCTATTCTCTCATAATCTAGCTATCATTGGGTTATAATAATAATAATATCCTTGTCAGCTTGATAGATTTGCACGTATCTACATATATTCCTATCTATCATACTGTCGGAACAGTATAGCACAAATCATCATAACTATGTAAGGTCGAAAATAAACAACTTGATCTCAGTGCACACGATAACGACACTTTGCAGTTGGTTTGAGGTAATTCATCAGACACTCTCTTATCTGTTTTATCCTCATGATATACACAAGAGGATCAACTACGGAATTCAACCCATAGATGCCCATGAACAGGAGATTGTTTGTATGATCCAAATGAGGGAAAATATTTTCTTCGTTAGGCTTTACGTTCATGGCCACCAATATCCCCGGCAAGTAGCAAGTGATATAGATGAGTTGAATGATCAGAAATGTAATTGTCATAGATATGTTGCTTTTTCTGAGCTTTGCTTCTTTGCTGGATTCATTCAGGGTTTCGCGTTTTTGACGCAAATTAAATATGAGGGCAAGGATTGTGAGATATATCGTGATAATGGTCACAAGTGCGGCCCATAGTATTGCGGGAATCACCTTGGCATAATATATGAAAGAATTCTCTAAACTCATGATAAAACAAACGTGACCGTTATGAGGAACTATTCCCATCGCTCTGTCAATCCAGAGGGAGGGCGTGGTCAGTAACAGTGACACAAACCAGGTAAAACCGATCATCGAAAGCCGGACAAGTTTGCTGTAGTTGCTGGTATGGTATTTCAGCGGTCTCCAAACAGAAATGAACCGATCCACAGCAACGGTAAGGGATGAGAAAATTTGAGCTAAGGCCGAATAACCGAGTAATAACCCGTATATATATTCCATGCACACCGTTGGTACTATATTATCATGAATGAAGTTGCCTGCGATCACAGGTAGCG
>JAVTVY010017854.1:0-73370 GCA_036873755.1 Hanleya hanleyi | reverse complement strand
TCAGGTAGCTCCGCACATAGTTTTGGTTACCAAAGGGACCCTTGTAAGGGTCGGGCTGGAATTTGATGGCCAGCCACGTGCAGTGCCAAAAAGTTCAGGTTGAAATGTTGAAAGGCGAACGGATTCTCATCCCACGCTCCATTGAAAGCGGTGTTGGTCACACACGCTATGGTAACACGTTTAGGGAGATCCCCTAGAAATAAATTTTCACGATTGGCTATCATCGTACCGGCTGGCACAGAGAACACCTTGGTCTGTACGCGTCGGATGGGGTACAGGGCTGGTTTTTTCGATAAGGCTTCCATGTGACTCACCAACACGCCCTGTTGCAAATCCACCGTACGCACAAACAGGGCTGCATCTTCTAGGATGATCTTGTAATTGGGGGCCGCTCCACAGGCCATCAAGGCGAACGCAGGTGTGGAACGGATCAACTTGATCTTAATGGATACACAGTTCATCATGTAGCGGTCTTGCAGGAACAGATCGGCGTGCAGTCGTCCCATCATATCGACGGACTTGCTATCGGCTGTCAAGTTTTTGCGGTTGGTCAACCCATTATTGGCAGCCAGCACGCTATTCATGGCGCCGGGTGTATCCTTGCAGTACAGCGCGGCTTGCAAGTGGGATTTTTTGGCATCTACACCGTACGACAACAGCGTCTCCATGTAGGCTCGGTACGGGTACGTATTGGTGGACGTACTGATGAGTCTATCGCTCAGACTCATATCCACCTGTTGGAACAAGGAGTGCAGCCAAAGATTCACTGGGCCTACTACTGCATCGTCCGCTACGTTGGCCCCGGCTGCGTCCACTATTTTGGCTTTCACGTACAAGTAGGTGTGGGCTAAATCCAGGTAGGCTGTATCTTTGTTTTCAATGGTAAATTCCACAGGGCCCGTCCCCGTCAGGCTAGCCAGGGGTCGATGTTCTACCCAACGTCCTTCGGCTACACTGGTTTGGGTGGGTGGAATAGTCCACAAATCCAATTCACTGTTGGTAGACGGACACGACTCGGAGTGAATGAATGCCATTATGCGAAGATGTCTCTCCTACTACTCTTCTTCTTCTTCTGGGTCTGAGTCCTCCGGGATGTGCGTCGTCGGTGTGTTGGACGTCGAATGACTCTTCGCTGTGTCCGGGGTTGTCTTTTAAGGGCTTTGGCGATCAAGACGCTGCCGGCTTCTTTAGCCCGTCGTTTCAAGGCTTGTCGGGGTGCTGTGCCTCCCATCACATCACCGGCCACGCGCAATCCACTGCGTACCGCTTGTTTGCCTACCGCTTTGACACCCCGTGTCACCAAGGGTAAGAACGTTTTCACAATGCTGCCCAGTATGTTTCCCAATCCGTGACCTCGTTGCATGCGTGCACCGCTAAAGATGGGCAAGCCTCCCCCCGTTTGTTTCTTGTAGTAGTCGGCATAGCTGGGTGTATGACATTGGTAAGGCACGTACATTATACGAAGTGAGGAGAGCGGGCTTGTCGGAAATGAAGTGTCAGCACCACTTTTCCTCGTTCGAATGCGACCGGGCGTCCCGTGTCATCTCTTATATCCACCGTGATCGTGTTGATATCGGTATGTCGTACGGGCAGGTAGAGTATATGGTTGAAACTCTGGTTGACTTGATTGCCATACGACTTGCTAATGGGCACCACCCGTAACAGAGGTGTGTTCACATCGCCCACAATATGGCTGTCCACTGCGTCCGAGTAGACGTAGAGTCCGTACATGCCTACTTTCATATCCATCACAACGTCACCGTTGTCGGTGGTGGGCCCCGGGTACACCCTGTAAGGCAGACCTAACATTTGCTGTAGTGTAGGACTGAGTTTCACAGCTACGTTAGGGCTCAGCAGGATACAGGCCTTGTCGTTGTGTGGGTTGACAGTCAAGAGCACGTGATTCTTGAAGGGGTAGACTTGCAGGGGTTTTGAATTATTCGTGGCCTCCCGTAGAGACTTGTACTCCAACAAGGACAGCAGACCCTCTATGAACTTCTGGGGCGTATCGTATTGGCCTTCGGGGAGAATGAGTTTGGTGACTTTGCCTTCGTACGTCACTTCGTACCATACTTCTTGGTCTCGTACGTTGTACCACGAGTAAGGGTACTGAATATCTACCAGTCCACATTCCCACCGACCCGGTAAATGTAACGGTTGTGGTAATTGAGTGACATACTTGGCCAAGGTGTTGTCAGGAAACACATCGAGTGAACTATTACTGGGCAACGTCAGGTAAAACATGACGACTGAGTTGTTCTGGCTTCTGCAGCGGGTTTTTATAGGGGGTCACCCGCCCTTAGTAAGGTACCCCTTAGTAAGGTTCCCAGGCCTTGGGCGCCTTACCTCGGCGTCGTGATCGTCGTGGCGGTGGTGTGGCCGGTATAGAGGTGGCATAGGGGTGAAAAGAACGGTCCCGCCGTGAGGGTGTTTTGGGTGGCGTCTGCGGTTGCCATTCACGTTCCCAGGTATGGGGAAGTCGAGAGGGTGCTTGCATCCACTTCCAGCGTTCACGATTTCCTACCAATTCTTGAGGGGTGTGTGTGTCTTTTAATCCCTGAGCAAAGGCTTCCCAGCCCGGTGGATTAGAGTGTTTGCGAGAACGTACCATATCGTTGATCAAATCGGTCATATGAGACCCCGGCACCACTTGGTTTCTAATCAGCAGTTTTCCTTCAGCGTTCCAACCCATATCGGCATTCTGTTTCACCCGGTCCAACAATAAACGCGCCTTGGTCTTGAAGGCTTTAGGCACACTGGCCAACACTTCTTCTTCCAGCTGAGGTGAGGCAGAGGATGAGGGTGGGGGTATGAGTGTAGGCGTTGTGGGCGTTGTGGGTAGTTGTGGTGTACTACTACTCCCTCTATATTGATCCATAAACGTCTGGTACCGGTTCAGCGTATGATGGTAGAGTTGAATTTTCTCGTGATCGGGTAGTCGACGTTGGAGTATACTATTCATCTCTTCATCCAGAGACTGGAGTTGTTGCACTGTGGCAGGCACGGGATAGGGTGATTGCAAACTCTGTAACAGTCGAGGTTCGACCAGCATCATTTTTTTCGTATGTTCCATGACGTTAGCGTCCCAAGATGGAGCCTAGTAACGGTCCCAGTACAGTAGCGGCTAAAGGTGCGAGGAGTCCGCCGAGAAATCCACCTCGCTGTAACACCTGTTTCTTTTTCTTGACACTGCCCGTCTTCTTCACCAACGTTCGGAGACCCGCCTTGTGCCGTTGCAATTTCCCTTTCTGCAGAGGACTGAGCGGAACATTGCCTTTTAACACATTATGTGCCACTTCACACAAACACCGTACCAAGTCGGGATCCGCCCCGCGCACCAGGGCCCGGCCCACCTCCGGTGGCGCGCTGCGTAATACGCGCAGGGCCGGCGCGTGCTTGCGTATCCGTGCAGACATGATGAGTGACGGCTAGAGTGGGTTGTCTTCTTCTTTTATTTGGGTGTGTACACCGTCTGCACCTCTCCGGGAAAAATATGGGTACGCAATCGAAGGGGTGAGGGGGTGTCTTGTTTCAAGTCGATGAGTAGATACCCGTGAGCTCGTTGGGTAGCATCTTCAAAGGCTTCTCGTACAAAGGCCGTGTTTTTAGGGTACATCTGTTGGGCCGGGTGCGTAATTTGGGAAGCGTCTCTGGGGTTTTTGAATAACACCACATACTGAGCATTCAAACTAATGTTCCTGTGCTCTTTGTTCTTACTGAAGAGATTCTGCACGATGTAGATGATGCTCAACCGACGATGATGGCTTCCTTTGGTAAAGAGACGGGTGATTCGACTGTCCGTTTCCGTCATGAGATCGTCCACCACCACCAACGTGTCTTTGGGCGTATCCTCAGGGGGTAAGCCTTCCATTAAGGTGAGTCCCGGGACACGTGCCAGTTCCTCGTACGTGGGTTGCCAAGCGCCATAACACCACAGGATGCGAGCTAGAGGAGGTGAAATGAGGGCTGACCCGTGTTGGATGAGACGTTGAACGAAGTGTGTTTTTCCCGACCCTGTCGGTCCAGCGATGAGACACGTGAAAGGATGCTGCCACCGAGGATCCATAGTTTTTTTTTTATTTGGTGATTTGCGCTCGGCGTTCAGAGGCCCACCCCCGTTGTCGTGGATCCCACCGGGGATCGTAGTCGATCGGGTACCGTTGCCGTGGTAAACGTGATTCGTGCACTCTAAATGATGTTAGCGTCGTAGGAGTCGTAGTGGTGGTGATAGGTGTACTAGGTGGTGGTGATGATGGAGTGGAAGGATCGTCGCTTCTCAGGGGTGACGGAGGATCACGTGGAGTCGTAGTAGTAGTAGTACGGAGCGTCGTCGTAGTACGGGGCGTGGTGGTAGGCGTGGGTGGCTGGATGTGGCGGTCAGGTGACGTGGTGGATGGGATCGGTGACGTCGTCGGCCACGTGGTAGGCGTGGGTGTCTGGGTTGATACGTGGTGGTACCTTGACGTCTTGGATGGCGTAGGCAGCGTCGTAGTGATCGAAGTGGTGGATGCTTGAGGTGGAATTGTGGAGCGCAGGGTGTTGAAACAGGATATCACGTACGCCAAATCGTAGAACACGCCTCCAAATAACGTACCCAGAAGCACTACTACACACACTACAGTACCCACTTGTGCTTTTCGAGTGCGTAACAGTAAGGGTAGATGTGCACTATCCATGGTACAACCCTACACTGAAGGATGGCGGTGATAGGGGTTAGAATTTATAGGCGTTTCATGTCACGGCCTGACACCCAGGAATTAAACGAACGGGGCCAACCTTGCCATTTGACGAAATGATAGGGGATGCCACGTCGACGTTCCGTTTTCAAAATCTTTTCCACCGTGTAGTAGTCTTTCGGTGTTTTCACTATGGGTTGTAATTCTGCCTCGTAAAACGTGCCTTGCAGTGTTTCTCCTTGTAGATCTTCCAGTTGATAGACGTGTGGCTGTCGAGGTTTATGGCGAACGATGACAAAGTGCTCGTCACTCCAGTTGGGCAAGTAACTTTTCTCAAATTGGCCTTTCACTTTACTGATCCGTACCACATCTCCACGTTTGTAACGGGGTGACGTGAGTGGTGGTGGACTGGATGAGTACAGCGTACCACGCACTTGATGTTCGTTGCGTTCTGTGACATCGAGGGGAGCTCGCTGGATACTGCGATGATAGGCTCGATTGTACCCTTGAACCAGTTGAGGTAGTACATCGATGTACCGTCGGGTGTTTTGGGCGGTAAAATACTTGTACATTCGTCCTTTGAAGGTCCGATTGAATCGTTCCACCACAGAGGCTTTGGTCTCGTACGTATGGAAGAAAAATACCTTCTGTTTCTTAAGAAAGGCTTGAAAGGGTCGGTTGATAAATTCTGTGCCTTCATCCGTTTGCAAATAAAGGGGTTTGCGCCCCGTCTTGAAAATCTGCTGGAACGCCCGTACTAGATTCTCTCCTGTTTTGGTGCGAATGGGTAGTACCCAGGCATACTTGGATAAAATATCGATACAGGTCAACATGTACCGATGTCCATCATTGTGAGGTGCAAATCGACTCATATCCACTAAATCAGCCTGCCATTGCGCGTCTATGCCTCCTACGATGACTCGGTTACGGCGAAAATGTCGTCGGGCTGCTCGATGTAAACTATAAGTGTCTTGGGTTTTTAACCAGTCTCGAACTTCAGTTCGACTGATGCCTTGGGAATGGACAGCTCGAGCGAGCGCTCCCACAGGGCTATACGCGGCTGGACTGGTAGGGTTGTAATACAAATCGGTTAACACCTTGTTCACTGTAGATGCTGACCCCTTTTTTCCCTTTCGGGTCCCCCTCATCACCGTCTTCCTACCCCTCATCGGGGTGCCTGTGGGTCCCCGTCCGGTGTGTTCGCTTCATCAGGTGACACGGACACTCTAGCCTCTGTGCACCCTATAGATATAGTACTTTCGTCTTCCCCGGCTGTATCGGATTCATGTAGTTTTTCATGGGGTTCAGCCAGCGCGTCCTCCATAGCACGAGCCCACGCCAACTCGTCTGATGATCGCTCGTCCGGTGTAAACAGCTGGTCCACAATAGGCACTACTTTCTCCAAGGCTGACCACAGAGGGGGGTCTAGGGTGAAGCTTCGCGTAGGGTCTTGGTAGCGGCCCAGGCGTGCGAAGAAAGGCCCACGGTATACGTAGATGGCATTGTTTATGTGGATGAGGTGTCCGTCGAGCTCATCGTTCAACACCCGTTTAAATTTAGTCAAGCCGTCACGCTGTGGCGTCACCGTATTCGATAGAGTCTCAGCGGGCGCCCAGCAAATACCTCCACAGTCTTCCACCAGGGTGACTTTATCTTCATAGACGTGCAACCCCGCCTGGGGTGTAAGGGGCAGGATGGCTCGTAGGTCGGATGACATGCTTGCTCTAAATGTCGAACGGTGAATGACACACACTCTGTCTCACCCCTGGTATTTATAGTGTCAGGTAAAGGGGGTACAGACATGAGTCGTACTATTCTGTGAGGGGGTCCTGTGGAGCGAGTACTTCATCGACCATGGGGACTACTTGTTGCAAAGCCGTCCATAGATCGGGGTCCAGAGTAAAACCACCTCGCTTGAGACAGAGGAGTCGAGCAAAATAGGGACCGCGGAAAATGTAGACATCGTCACACAGATGAATGCTATCACCGTCGAGGTTACCGCATAACACGCGTTTCAAGGTAATCCAGCCTTCCGGGGATAAAGAGACACGCGCTGGTTCAGACGTACACCAACATCGACTATCGTCATCGATGAGCTCCACGCGTTGGGGGTACAACAATAGGGTACAGTCCGGTGTAAGAGTGCGCGTGGCTACAGAGTTGGCCTCAGGGTAGAGTACGTCGTGGACGTCGGTGATAATAGCTTTCAGCGCCTGCCATAATGCCGGCCGGAGTAGGATACAGGTACCACCACACTGTTCTAAGCGGGGGGAAAAAGAATCATCTCTACCACTTCGCAGGTAAACACCGACTCCCACGTGCATGAAATCGACTTCGGGCTCTTTTCCCTGTAACAACCGTGTCAATAGAGTCCAGCCTGGTAGGCTTAAACATAGCTTCACCTCTCGGGGATGTTCTTCGATGAGCTGCAGTTCATGGTCATAGACGATGAGAATGACCTCAGGCGTGAGTTGGAAGAAGGCGAGCTCCGTTCCGTGCGCTGCCATAGTGGTGAATGACAAAACACCGACCAGGCAAATGTGTATATATCGATTCTTGCTAATGACTCGTGAGTCAAAAAAAAAAAACCCTATTCGGGGTGTAATGTTATTCCTTTTTACATGTAAAAGTAGTAACATGTCGCCACAGGGTCGCCAACGACAGTGACAAATATCTGCAATCATGCAAAAACACCCCTCCCCCTCTCTTTTTCTAGTCCAAGCCCCTGTGCTGGTTCAATAATTTCAGTCCGTTATTTCATCGTAATAAAATTCGTATCGTATCGTACCCGTACCCTGTTCTAGAAAATAATTAAATTGAGATTACAATGCAATTTTGTAGGGTCGCTCCAAGATAAATATACTTCAGAACATTTGCGACGCTACATCTGCGTGTCATTTGTGCCTGGACTGTAACAATTAAGAATTCGCTCACAGGGCGGTGCGAAGGCAACATTGAAATGATCTCCAGATGCTTCACCGGCCTATGGCGTTATTAGCAGATGACCCCTCAAGCCGATAGACCGTCCATTCTCAGTGCCTGTAACGGCCGCTAGATGGCGTCATCCACAGCGCACCAAAATCATTTGCAACTCCCCACGCTGGTACGCTGAAACGGAGGCTATTTTTTCATCGATTGACTAGCCCGATTAAAGAATTTTTTACTTATGATTCGGACTGTAATGTTATGTGCAATGTTTTAACCTGGGAATTGTGAATTTTCGTGCAAAATAGGTGGGTTGTAAATTAACCCAGGAAGGATGTTGGTGGCATGTAGGGTCTAGTAGATGGCGTCATCCACAGCGCACGAAAATCATTCGCAACTCTCCACGCTGGCGCAGGCTATTTTTTCTATAGTTTTCTTTCGATAAACCAGCTACAATTTTCAGGGTGATATTATAAGGCTGTGAGCAACATACTTGACGTATTTTTACCCAGGAAAACCGATTTATTTCCAGTGTACCGGGTTTTCCACACTACCGCACCATAACGTTACGCGTCTAAAAATCGATAAAATCATTAAAATAGTGGCTTAGTCTACCGCTACCGTGCTAAATTTTTAAATGCTACACCATGAGTTGCCCCAGTTCAACTTGAAATAAAATTTATACGTGCACTCGCATTTATTGCAAAATCACACCCGTTTAAAATTGGAAAAGAAACACAAAAATATTTCTCCAGCGTAATTGAAGACAAAAAAATATAACGATTTCGCTGCGGTCCGCGCAATTTTTATAAAAGCCAGCGGGAGCTTGATGCGGAGCACTCCAAAACTTTTTTTATACACTGAGAAGACCATATGAACATAGAAGAAGAAAATGAACCGCCGTGTTATCAACCACCGTGTTATGAACCGCCGTGTAGCAGCCAAGATGTCCACCACGAAGGCCTCCGGGCGAATGGGTGAAATACCACAGGAAATAACACGACGTGCGAAGAAGGCGATGATATCAGCTATAAAGGATTTTTGGCTTCAAGAATTTACGGGGTGGCGTAGAAGGATAGAAAACGACGTATCGGGGAGAACAGCCGACACTGTGCGGGAGCTCATCAACTCATCGAGAACCATCAGCGAAGAGGGGTGGTTGGTGTTATTACAACAAACCATGGAGGAAATGCACCCTCCCCCTCCTCCGCCTCCTCCTCCTGCCCCTCGTGAACAACAACAAGAGCCACCAGTGCACCCGGATAATGTGGATATAGCATCCGCCAATTTCCTGGAAGACCTCCCCATTACTATCCACGAAGAGGGACAACACAGATACCAACTGACACCATACACCTATTTCTCCGTCAGCAACATGTGAGGGAGTAGACAGGAAAACTCCCCCCCCCTGAAGAAAACAGGGTGAACAAATTGAACTCCAACGGCCCTTTTCAGGGCCAACCATTGCTTTCGAAAGAGAGCTTCTAACTTGGCACAAATTCAAATCACAGGTCCTACATCACCCCTCTTTATTCTATAGTATTAGCAAACTGCAACACCAAAAAACAATCCCTGCCCGATTAACGGTTCTTTTCAGAACCAATCTCTCACTTACAAACACATAGGTTTTTTTTCTCTCAGTGATTAACATTACAGCCCGAATCATAACGGACTGAAATTATTGAACCAGCACATGGGCTTGGACTACAAAAAAGAGAGGGGGAGGGGGTTGTTTTTGTCGTTGGCGACCCTGTGGGACATGTTACTACTTTTACATGTAAAAAAGGAATAACATTTACAGCCCGAATGATAACGGACTGAAATTATTGAACCAGCACAGGGGCTTGGACTAGAAAAAAGAGGGGGAGGGGAGGGGCGATGTTTTTGCAGATATTTGTCACTGTCGTTGACGACCCTGTGCGACATATATTACTACTTTTACATGTAAAAAAGGAATAACATTACAGCCCGAATGATAAGGGACTGAAATTATTGAACCAGCAGAGGGGCTTGGACTACAAAAGAGGGGGAGGTGTTTTTGCATGATTGCAGATATTTGTCACTGTCGTTGACGACCCTGTGCGACATATATTACTACTTTTACACATCGGTAAAAGGAATAACATCTACAGCCCGAATGATAACGGACTGAAATTATTGAACCAGCACAGGGGCTTGGACTAGAAAGAGGGAGGAGGAGAGGTGTTTTTATATGTGTGGGGAGTTGGTGTTATTTTTTTTTTATTTTGTGCTTTTCAGTTTAGAAGTTTTCCCTTTCGGAAAGATGGAGTGGTTCTGAAAAGAACCTTTGGAATATGTAAGACATTACATCGTTGGGGGCAGGTGGCGTTGTCTTCTCACAGTACACACCGGGCATATCAAGGTTATGAATTCACACACTAGGGGGTTGTAATCGTCCGGACACTCTGGTATTTGGGCATGTTGATGTATACAAGCTACACACAAGGCTTGATGTCCACAGGGAAATATAGCGTATTTAGCGAAGTGGTTACAGCATTTCACGCAGCGTAAATAGGATGCTGCTTGGCATTCTGTGTTGGATGCCAGTGTTGTTGTTGTTATTGCGGAAGCGTAGTGGATTAGGTCTTCGTTTTCTTTTTTGCTTATTTTTCTGGTGTTCTCTCTTATTCTGTTTTTTCTTGCGTCTTTTCTGTTTTTTCTTGCGTCCTTCCTATTTCTTCTTCCGTCTTTTCTGTGTTTTCTTAATTCTTTTCTGTCTTGTGTTTTTTCTTGAGTCTTTTCTGTTTTTTCTTGAGTCTTTTCTGTTTTTTCTTGAGTCTTTTCTGTTTTTTCTTGAGTCTTTCCTCTTCTCCTTTTTTGCTTGTCCTTCCCCTTCTTGTCCTTCGCCTTCTTGTCCTTCGCCTTCTTGTCCTGTTTCTGTTTGTTCTTCTTCTTCCGTATCTTCTTCCGTTTCTGCCTGTTCTTCTTCCGTTTCTTCTTCCGTTTCTGACTCTTCTTGTCCTTCTTCTTCCGTTTCTGCCTCTTCTTGTCCTTCTTCTCCTTTAGCTTGGAGGCTTTGTTGTTGTTTCAACATATCTTCTAGCACTCGGTCGATGTCGTCAAAACGTTGGTATTCGACTGTGGTAAGATCCGGTGTCGCTGCTGGGGGGTCTTGATTAAGGTGGTGCTGGGGTTCGTCTTTAAATAAGTCTCCTATAATAGCATCGATCCATGGCTCGTCATGTACCATATCGATGGCTCCGAGCAGTTGTAGTTCATTATCATCATGATTTGTCATCAAATCTGGTATGTCAATATCCATGATTTCAGCCAACAGGGATGACTCCATGATTGTGAAATCAGGCTCATCAAATACCACGTAATAGGCTGGTGAATTCGCACTCGTAAAAATGAAAAGCTTCTGCACGTCTAGTAGACACTGGCATAATTGTGAATGTGGATCAGTAAATACTGCGCGCTATTTATAGTGTAATGCGCGGACCGCAGCGAAATCGTTATATTTTTTTGTCTTCACTTTACGCTGGAGAAATATTTTTGTGTTTCTTTTCCAATTTTAAACGGGTGTGATTTTGCAATAAATGCGAGTGCACGTATAAA
The DNA here is from genome assembly GCA_036873755.1 of Hanleya hanleyi. Classification (NCBI taxonomy): domain Eukaryota; kingdom Metazoa; phylum Mollusca; class Polyplacophora; order Lepidopleurida; family Hanleyidae; genus Hanleya; species Hanleya hanleyi. The sequence continues at coordinate 62,190 of JAVTVY010017854.1, read as the reverse complement.
TTTTATTTCAAGTTGAACTGGGGCAACTCATGGTGTAGCATTTAAAAATTTAGCAGGGGTAGCGGTAGACTAAGCCACTATTTTAATGATTTTATCGATTTTTAGACGCGTAACGTTATGGTGTGGTAGTGTGGAAAACCCGGTACACTGGAAATAAATCGGTTTTCCTGGGTAAAAATACGTCAAGTATGTTGCTCACAGCCTTATAATATCACCCTGAAAATTGTAGCTGGTTTATCGAAAGAAAACTAGGAAATTTTATCCTTGGGGCTACGGTAACACAGTGTGCGGGCAAAATGTGAGTACAGCTATGGGTGTCAAATGGGGAGTGTGTTACCGTAGCCCCAAGGATAAAATTTCCTAGTTTTTTCTTTTCGATAAACATGCTGCAGTGAACTCACATTTATTGCAAAAAATGACACCCGTTTTAAAGTTGGGAAAATAAAACACAAATTTTTTTAGCAGATACTACCATCTTGGACCCACTGCCACAGGCCGCCATCTTAAACCCACCATCCACCACCCCACCACCACCACAGCCGCCATCTTAAACCCACCATCCACCACCCCACCACCACCACAGCCGCCATCTTAAACCCACCATCCACCACCCCACCACCACCACAGCCGCCATCTTAAACCCACCATCCACCACCCCACCACCACAGAACGCTTAGACTATAAATAACGCGTAGTATGTTGCCATTTATTCACAACTACAATCATGGGTACAAGACGAAGGCTATTCATCCATCCGAGAGATCCTAGAGAACACAGAGAGGTGATTACGAGTGGAGATGAACATAACGATGGTGGAGTGGCAATAATTACAAGCTTTGAGCAGGTTATTGCCGACGAAACGATGATACGGCGAAGTGAAGAACAACTGGAAGAGCTGCGGAGGGAGGCAATGGAAGAAGATGCGAGGTTGATAAGACAACGAAGTCAAGAACAAGACCAAGAAATCAGCAGGGTGGTGATGGAAGAAGATCAGGATATAACTGATGAAGAAGAAGAACTCCCCTGGTTAAACAGTAACAGACCTCCAGCAAATACAACGGCTACTCAAACTCCGATTATAACCACGTCGGCTACCGCCGAAACAACAACAACAACACCATCACCACCATGCTCTTGGGCCGAGGTAACCCGCCTGAACGAACAGATTAATCACATGAGACAAGACATGGATCAAATGGACGTTATGATTTCAAAACAAGAAGAAGACATACAGAAGGAACAAAGCAAATCAAGCTGCAGTGTGTGTACAGACGAAAAAAGCCTGTACGCCCTATTTCCGTGCGGGCATTTATGCCTATGTGAAGAATGCTGGGTGACGCTAACATGTATAGGGGACATGTGCCACTGCGCTGAAACGGACGAACAGCATTTAAAGATCAAGTGTCCCGTGTGTAGGAAGCAGGTAGCCGGGGTAAAGAGAATTTACCGCTCCTAAAACAAGTGTCGTAACACTTTTCCAAAGGCTCTTTTCAGAGCCACCCCATCTTTCCGAAAGGGAAAACTTCTAACTCAAAAAGCACCCAAAAAAAAATAACACCAGCTCCCATCATTCCCCGAAATTATTGAACCAGCACAGGGGCTTGGACTAGAAAAAAGAGGGGGAGGGGAGGGACGATGTTTTTGCAGATATTTAAAAAAAAAAAAAAAAAAAAGAATGAACACTAACAACCATTTTTTAATTTTCTACTATTTTTATTAACACAAATAGAATGAACGTGTTATCATAACGGACTGAAATTATTGAACCAGCACAGGGGCTTGGACTAGAAAAAGAGAGGGGGAGGGGGTTGTTTTTGTCGTTGGCGACCCTGTGCGACATATATTACTACTTTTACACATCGGTAAAAGGAATAACATTTACAGCCCGAATGATAACGGACTGAAATTATTGAACCAGCACAGGGGCTTGGACTAGAAAAAAGAGGGGGAGGGGAGGGGGCGATGTTTTTGCAGATATTTGTCACTGTCGTTGACGACCCTGTGCGACATAGACTGGCAGATGATAATGTCTGAATGTTCCAATGCAATAAGACTTGAAAATGCTCAATATTTATACAACAAGACAATAGAATGAACGTCTTCAATTCTGAGTATTGAATTTTAATACAATTAACAGTAAAAAACTCTGAGTATTGAATTTTAATACAATTATACGCTCTCAAGCTACTTCAATGAACGTATAGGAATACGGTAAATGTTTTTCATTTGTTCCAATGCAATAAGACTTGAAAATGTTCAATATTTATACAACAAGACAATAGAATGAACGTCTTCAACTCTGAGTATTGAATTTTAATACAATTAACAGTAAAAAACTCTGAGTATTGAATTTTAATACAATTATACGCTCTCAAGCCACTTCAATGAACGTGTAGGAATACGGTAAATGTTTTTCAACACTTGTTCAATAGTTCTGCAACAAGACTTGTTTGAACTCATCGTCTTTCCGCCCCTGGTGCACGTAGATATAGGTAGCAATCTCTTCACGTGGAATTCTGGGAGGGCAGGCAGCTTCCAACGCCAGGGCAATTTGCTCCTCGGTGACGGCCTGTAGTGCCTCAGTGATCAGCGCGTAGGAGGGCACACTATTGTCCACACACGTATGCATCTTTATCGGACTGTTGTTCTCACAGCCTGCACATGCTTGGATACGCAAGTGTCGAATGCGAGGTCTGATAAGATCCAGGACTGTGTCGATGTACTTCTTATAAATATAGTGAGACACCTGATAAGCCAGGGCTTGACGAATTGTACCTGTGAGACTCTGCAACTTCCGCCACGCCGTTATTTTCAAGGTGACACCCTGAGGACAAGGTACACGCTCTTGCGCATCTAACCTCATTTTCCATTTGCGGATATGCACCAGGAGCTGGTCGTTGAAATAGGCACAGCTGACAAAGATGTCGTCACCCACATAAAATTTCGCTTCGTTACCCCCCTGGTCGCGAATAACCGCATCGATGGCGTAATCAAGGGTCTCTAGTTTTTGCCAGGTGTCGAAGGTCAAGGCAATATGCCTAGCGGGTCTGTCGTTATAGGCCGGTGCGTTAAAATGCACTTCTTCGTCTTTGACACTCACAGTTAAATAGGCTGAGAGCTCCCAAATGTCCGTGTGGGCTGCCTGGTAGGCCTGCTGGATAATGTTATTGATATCCTGCACAGACATAGGAAGTTGCACCTTTTCTTGTTCTTCTTCTTCTTTCACAGGCACTTGCTGGGATACTGGCTGAAGCACTGACTCAGGTATTTCTAAAGGTGTTAGTCGGAGCCGTTTGGGTCGTGCAGCGCGTTTGGCAGGTACACCAGACGCTGGGTGCGTACATTTGCTAACTGTACGCTCTTCGGTAGTATCCATGACTAAGATACCATTATCTTGTATAACGTCGGCTTGAAGTAGATGTGCTAGTTCTTCATTTCCCGTCTTCTTCAATCCCTCCACGAAGGCTAGAAATGCATAGGGGGTAGAGCGCACTAGACCATCGATGAGGGCTCTGTTTTGTGCTGAAGTGGTTTTCTCAGCCATGATATCTTCGACACGCTGTTTCAGAAGTATGTTTTCCTGCATAAGCAAATCACATAATTCGGCCACATGCTGCATTTCATCAATGAGGCGAACACGGTACTTTCGAAGCTTCACTAAAAATGATGACTCCATGACTATGGGCTCAGGCTGGTGAGTAACTGCTACGGTGTAATAGTCTGGTGAATTTGCACTCGTAAAATGAAAAAAAGTAAAAGGTTCTCCACAGCTCATACAAACAGGCAAGCAGGCTGGCTGGCTGGCTGGCTGGCTAGAGGTGAAGCAGGCTAGAGGTGAAGCAGGTAGGCAGGCAGGCAGGTCAGGTGAGTCAGAGTGCTCCGCAGGGTAGTGCAATGAATACACCCCACCCCTAAAAATCGCCTCCTTTTATACGTTTTTCTACAATCCGCCATCTTAAACCCACCATCCACCACCCCACCACAGCCGCCATCTTAAACCCACCATCCACCACCCCACCACCACCACAGCCGCCATCTTAAACCCACCATCCACCACCACCACCACCACAGCCGCCATCTTAAACCCACCATCCACCACCCCACCACCACCACAGCCGCCATCTTAAACCCACCATCCACCACCCCACCACCACCACCACAGCCGCCATCTTAAACCCACCATCCACCACCCCACCAATGACCAATGACTCGTAATGCTCTTATACTACTACTTTCAGATGCATGAGGAGTTCTGGTGTCCTTCGAATAGACAGTCTATTTGAAGGATACTCAGAACTCATCATGCCTGAATCTAAAATGGTAACCACGGTGGTCCACTGCCTGTGAATCACATTCTTCACATTTTCTTAATTTCCACGCTGAGAAATTTGGTCAGAAATCAGTTTATTTGATGCCAATTACTGAATATGAAGGTATAAAGGTATGCAATTCATATTCACTAAAAATGACTCTAATTATTAAGTTTCTGGAATAAAGAGCTTGGTCACCAGGCGCTATGGTAACCATACTTCTGTATCTATTGATAGTCACAAAGTGAGTTCTAATGATCTCAAACATAGATACATAAAATAGCATACCGGGCGTGAATAGTCCCCCTGATTTAAGTTTGGGAAAATATTGTGTTGCCCCCAAATCTAACTTCAAATTTTGTTTCTTTCCTAATGTTGCCAACTGCCTTTTAGACCGAATTCAGACTCCTTTGTCCATTGGTTAAAATGGTACTGAAAGGGCCTCATTTCCACTACAAGTGAACGGAGGAATGATTTTCAGTCAAACTGCCATACAATAAAAAGCTCAACCATCGAAGAAAGTACGGTCGTTTGCGGTGGCTGACCCAGACGCTGATGATGCATGCAATAGCTGGTCGTCATGGCCCGTGTATCATAGTTTACTCGACCAGTTCTTATTAAACAGCTGATAAGCAATGATAAGGGCCTTTTGTTTCCAATCGACCGAGGCAAGAATGAAAATATACACATCAAAGGAGAAAAGCCGCGTTACCCGTCCAGTCAATAGGTTTGATGATAACAGGAATAATGTCTTGCATTGCGGACACGAAAGAATGCAGATCGCTTTGTGATTGATGGATGGAAGATTGTCGTAGGCCTACGTATAGTGTAACAGGAGTCTACATTTTTCCACGAGTGCATGCACACGCCGTGTGTTCGGTTCGAAGAAAACCAAGAAACTGATGAAATCAGGTTCTACGGGGGCAGTGATTTAACATCGACGCCTTTGCTCCAGAAGGACGCTTTAAGGCCCATTCTCACGATGCGATTTGTAGTAACTACTCGGTGGGGGAATCCCCCGATTTGAAGCATGCAACTAATCGCATGGAATGGGACCGGTTCTATTTCATACGACTTGTAGCATACGACTAAAATCGTACGAGTGTTCTCACCATGCAACTAAGTTGTGTGCTACAAGTTGTTACTACAAATCGCAACGTGAGAATGGGTCTTTAAGACAACACAATCGTGGCGCAAAGTAATATATATCTGCACATGGTGCTGAAGAGTTGATCGAATAATTTAAACGTTACTGGAACAAAATCTCATTTCTCTAACATTCCAAGCGAGCCGATCATATCTGGGACAGCGAAGAGAGAGCATGAACACAGGAGACAGGTGTCATTATTTCCACTCACCTGGATTGTAACGGTTAATTTCTGACAGGTTAGACTGACAATCTGACAGAAATTGGAATAGATAGAAGCTCGGACTAATAAACTTTTTTGACAATGCAAAATGCTAGAAAGGAATTTATCGAGAAATATACCATTACTTTTCGCCAGAAGTATATAGCCGTGAAAACTGGTATTATTTCTGTGGTGATGGAGAGGAGTGACGTGACATCCACTCGAGGTCAGTTACGGGTCAAAGGTCACTTCCTGGTCAAAGGTCATATTCGGTTAAGTGGTTGCTATGCCCACGTGGAGAGGGCACTTTTGGTCAGATGATTGGCTGGAGTGAATGCAAAACTATGATTTTCCTGGGAAAATGCGGAAAAACACACACAAGCTGAGCAAGCCGCTATGAGTGTGTCCACAATTCAAGTATGCTGTGTATTGTCCAATCAGAAGCCGCAATTTGACAAAGTTCAATTTTCGGCCAAAAACCATATGGTATAATCACAAGCCACCCTTCCAGAAACTGCACCTGTGTTGCATTAATCTTCGGCCATGTTCAATGGCTTCCATTCACTCTTGTCCATCACTAAGCCTCTTCGGACAGACCAGGATACTGTATTGGCAACAAATCCTGGAACAGCTGTTTTCACATTTTGCAAGTGGTAACCCCATATCCTCTTCAAAGTGACTCTTGGTATTCACAATATACCTTTTCATGGGATCGCCTTTCATTCATAGATCGCCACGGCCATGTGTTAAGGTGGTAAGATCGAGTGTTGAGGCATAATGACGGGCATTGACACATGTCACATTTTGAAAGATGAGTATCAATATCATGGGCTACCACATGATCATTTCGGACAGTCAGGGCTTCTGAGCTATCTCTAGTGCGTTTAAGGATTGGGATAGCTGTTTGCTGACGTTACTGTGTAACATCTAATGAACCAAGATGGACACAGTCGACATCTAACTGTCATCATGGCTAATCGTTGCCCTGAGTGCAGGCGATTGTTTACCAGACATTACGATATGATGCGGCATACATAGAATATACATCAGTACAGAGAGACCAAGTGAGTAGAAGCCAATGACACCACTGATGCAGATTATAATGCAGAGACTGTTGAGAATTCACCAGTGCTACCACGGGCCTACCTACAGACAGCCAGGCTCAACACTCGGTAGCTGATAATCAGGCTACATCGAAGGGAAGCACGAGCCAGGAAGACAAGGAACCCACCTTTTGGGATCATATTGTGACAGTGACCATTAAAAGATAGTGCCACGGCACTGTAGCGCTCATCTGGCTATAACTGGAGAAAGTGGCTGCAAGAAATTTTTACTGAAGAACTGCAATAGATGAGTTTCTAACTTGCGTTGTCTCCCCTGAACAAAATGGCAACATAGTCGATTTCACAGGTCAAGCTGCAAATTCATGATTGTAATTGAAGGTCACGGAATAAAGGCAATTATACCAAAATATAATGTGTGATTGTCAGTAAGCTGTATAAGCAATAACCAGAACCAATTTTTATTATGTGATTGCAGTCGTTCGTCCGTCTGTCCACTTCGTGTCCGAACAGTACATTGGACAGTTTTTAACCTTAGCTACGATTCCAATATTTTGTGGGTATATGCACCAGGGGGAGACATGTCGAGTACGAAATATGTGCGACTGGGTTGTTACGATGGCAATGAGATGTAACAGGACATTTCTGGTGAGGTATGGCCTAACCAAGACATACCCCCATCTGTCTGCGAAGATGTAAAAGATAGTGCCACGGCACTGTAGGTCATCTGTCTGTAACTGGAGAAAGTAGCTGTGAGAAATTTTTACTAAAGAACTGCAATAGATGAGTTTCTAACTTGTGTTGTCCCCCCTGAACAATCCATGATCCATGCAGTTATTTCCTGAGATTTTATGATAAAGTTTCATGGGAAATTCAAGATGTGGCAATATTGGATTTTCGAAATGAACCAAAAAAAGGTATCTCGCACAACTGGACCACAAGGGGAATCTGTGTATCAACATCCATGCAGTAATATCCTAAGAATTCACGATAGCAAAATTTCATGGGGAAATCCAAGATGGCCACCTGGTGGCCATATCGGATTTTTCAATCAGACCATATATGGTATCCTGCACATCTAGACCCCAAGGGCAACCTCTGTACCAAAATTGAGTAGTGACCTGAGAAATCACGATAACAATGTTTCATCTGGAAATCCAAGATGGCCGCCTGGTGGCCATATTGGATTTTTCAATCAGACTACAAATTGTATCTTGCGCAACTAGACCCCAAGGGGAACCTCTGTACCAAATTTGAGAACGATCCATGCAGTAGTTCCTGAGAAATCGCGATAATGTTTCATCTGGAAATCCAAGATGGCCGCCTGGTGGTCATATTGGATTTTTCAATCAGACCGCAAATTGTATCTTGCGCAACTAGACCCCAAGGGGAACCGGTGTATCAAATTTGAGAAAGATCCATGCGGTTCTTCCTGATAAATCACGATACCGAAGTTTCATAGGGAAATCCAAGATGGCCGCCTGGTGGCCATATTGGATGTTCGAATCAGAGCAGAAAAGGTATCTTGCACAACTAGACCCCCAAGAGGAACCTGTGTACCAAATTTGAGAAAGATCCATGCAGTAGTTAACGAAAAATAATGATGACAAGATTTCACTGGCAAATTCAAGATGGCCGCCTTGTGGCCATATTGGATTTTTCAATTAGACCACAAATTGTATCTTGCACAACTATAGACCCCAAGGGGAACCTCTGTACCAAATTTGAGAAAGATCCATGCAGTATTTCCTGAGAAATCGAGATAACAATGTTTCATCTCGAAATCCAAGATGGCCGCCTGGTGGCCATATTGGATTTCTGAATCAGACCACAAAAGTATCTTGCACAACCAGACACTAAGGGGAACCTGTCTATCAAATTTGAGAAAGATCCATGCAGTACTTCCTCATAAATCACGATAACGAAGTTTCATATGGAAATCCAAGATGGCCGCCTGGTGGCCATATTGGATGTTCGAATCAGAGCAGAAAAGGTATCTTGCACAACTAGACCCCAAGGGGAACCTGTGTACCAAATTTGAGGAAGATCCACAAAGTAGTTCCTAAGAAATTGCAATAACAATGTTTCATGGGGAAATCCAAGATGGCCGCCTGGTGGCCATATTGGATTTGTGAATCAGACCACAACAGGTATCTTGCACAACTAGACCCCAAGGGGAACCTGTGTACCACATTTGAGAAAGATCTATGCAGCAGTTCCTGAGAAATCGCGATAACAATGTTTCAATGGCAAATTCAAGATGGCCGCCATGGCGGCCATATTTAAAATCGTATCGACACGGCATGAACAAATTCTGGTGTACTCATTGGGAGGAACATGCATGCCAAGTTTCAGCTTAATCGGCCAAGCGGTTTCAGAGAAGAAGATGTTTACGCACAACGGACGACGCACAACGCACAACGGACGACGCACGACGCACGACGGACGACGGACAGTCAGGCCATGACATAAGCCCATCGGGCCTTCGGCCCAGATGAGCTAAAAAGTTAGCCTAGTTTTATGTATACTATGATTTATCCTTTTAATTTGGTGTTAATGTTATTATATGAATCGGGTCTTTGGATAATGGATGCGGAAATACTTTAATGGATGATGGGTGAATATTAAATGACAGACTAGATGCTAGTATTTACATCCAAAATGCACCCCAACATGAGGAAACAGCCATTGTGATCCATGAACGGTATAGCCTGCTGCTGCTTGGAATGGAGGGTGTTCCCAAACATAGGTCAATCTTGAAGACCAAGCATCACTTGGAAGAGGATATGCGATTACCACCCAAGGAGGCTATGAAAATGCAAAAACAGCTGCTTCAGGAAATGTTGCCAATACAGTATCCTGGTCTTCCCGATCTGGTCTTCAGGGATGGACCAGAGCGAGTGGATGCTCAGCAAACACAAACAAGTGCGAGCATGGCCAAATTACAAGCGTCTAGTCCGTCATTCATAATCCAGCCGTCGTCCATTAGAGAATATCCGCGTCCATAATCCAAAGACCTATTCCATTTCCATATAACAGTATTAGCACCAAATTCAAAAAGACAAAAGTATACATAAACATAGGCTTGTTTCCTGCAAGAGAGAAGCGGTCAACAGTTTTCAATGATGCCTGCAAGACATCATGATGTTCCAAAAATATCAAATCCGTATCGCTGATCAGTATTCTTAATCCATAATATTCGTTGTAAAGTCGTCATCTAAAGAATGATGTATCTCAGTCACGCTTTGATTGTGACTGTTCATATGAGTACCATGAGGATCTTGAAGTACATGGGTTCATACGGCCCCTAGCCCCGGGTTAAGCGGAATTAGACACAAGTTACGAAACGTAGCGCCATAGATCTTGCACGCTACGTTCGTATTTTGCTATCAGCATGCGATATGTATCGCCAAATTTGAGAAACTTTGAGTGGAGGCGCTTGGTGGAATAGCCCTGTTTTATAAGTTTCTGCAACAATGTTTTGTGACGTTGGTTAAAATCATCACATTTAACACAGGATCTAGCAAATGCTACTAAGCGAGATATGTATACGCCATATGCAGGTCCCACTGGAATATTACTATCCAGAAAGGGATAGTTTACGATGTCGAAATTGTAATCATCTCTTTTGTCATAAAGTCGACGAGAGAGAATGCCCGCTTCATTTTTATAGAGATAGAGATCTAAATAAGATGTGCCTGTAGGGCTATCTGTAGTTTCCTTCAAATCCAGTGAAGGTGGATATATCCTTCACTGCGTCATTTATATAGCGATTATCCACAGCGAGAAGATCGTCTATATAGCGTTTGGTGAATGAGAAGGAACGGGCTTTGAGTGGATCGGATTGACGCAACACAAGGGCATTTTCTCAAAGGGCAGTTTGTGATTGGACCATAGCGAACAGGGCTGAAGATTGAACTGTGTCAAATGGTGGCTTCTAATTGGACAATACATGGACAAGAGCATAAAAGAATTATGAACACATCCACAGCAGCTTTCCCAGCTTGGGTGTGTTGTGATGGACGGGATAATAAAATGTGTAATACGCAATAGGCTGTTCTCTCATTGGACTAGCCAATCAGAATAGTGCCTAGCAAGGACTATAAGGTGTGTCCGTGTTTGTGTATGTGTGTTGGGGGTCTTACTCACAAGCGCTAAGATGGGTGTTCAGCAGGCCTTACTCATTAACCACTCACTCATACAACAACCCACTCACTCAATAATACCTCACTCATTCAAGCTATATCTGTAACCTACATGGAAGGTAACTCTTCCAGACTAGACAGACCCACCATGCCATGCCCACAACACCAGCAAGAGTCTCGTGTCTTCTCTTGATACACTACAGGATCTACATGCATCTCCAAGGTCCACTACTCACCCCCTAAAGCCGTTAGTGTATAGGGGTGTAGGTCGGGATGTCTCAAGTAGACGCTGGAGCAACTTTGCACTCTCTCTACTACTTTTGATTTTATAGTCATGTGAACATCACTCAAGTTCCATTATATACCACAAGAGCTTCAATTTGATAACATGCATGCTATATTTGGATCAGATATGGCCCCTAAATCACCCAAACATGCCCCTGTGCATCTCAAAAATGCCCACTTTCTTTACTACTCCTTGACTGTGCATGTACACCAGGACGTCACTTCCAGTCCGAAACCACCCCAAGCATAGTTTACATGCTGAGGGCGTCTTCGTTAACACCCTACATGTTATATTTGGACCAAGAATGGTCTCTCAATTGGTCAAATATGCCCTTGCACACTCCAAACTGCCCACTTTCACTATTTCTCTACTGTACATGCATACCTTGATGTCGCTTCCCATTCAAACCACACAAAGCAGCCTGCATGCTGAGAGTTTCAATAGGACACCCTGAATGGCATATTCGATCCCACAATGGCTCATAAATTGTTCAAATAGATCCCTGCGCACACCTCCTAAACACCCGCTTTTGCTACTACTCTTTAACTGTGCATGCACACCATGATGTCATTTCCAGTCCAAACCACTCCCATCATCTTTTAGTCCATGAGCGCTTCAATAGATCACCCAACACAATCCATTTGATGGGGGTATTAATCATTTTGGGGGTAAAGTTCATTTTTGCACATTTGAGGGAAAATCCTAGTTTTGCATGCAATCATCCATCACGTGATTGGCCAAGTTGTAACTTGAATGCTTAGACCGAGTTGACTGCATGGGAAAATCCTAGTTTTGCATCCACCCCAGCCAATCACTTCACTAGAGGTGTCCTCTGAACATGGCCTGATATGACAATTGACCTGGAAGTGACACCACTCCTCTCTTCCCTCCTCCATCACAGAAATAATATCAGATTTCAAGGCTAAATACTACCGTCACTTCACCTATCGTGGAGATAATCATATTCAGTCCAGTTCTTCCTATCAACTATCCAGAGCATATAATGTGTGCAGATAAATGAATGCCCCAAATCACCACAGAATACAAATCAGGAGATGAATCCCCCTTTTATTCATTCTGTTTAGTTTTCAGCAATGAAGACTCCCAATGTAATGTTTAACCAAATAATTCTCTAGTGGGTGGTTCAATTTTAATCACTTGATACAGGGCAAAAGCAGATCATCACATAAATTATGACTATGAATCAATGTTTAACATGGTGATAAAACTCAGCACTGTGAAACATTCTTTTCTAAATGATGCCATCATAGAGGAACACTATCTTCCCAGAAGTCTTTTCTCGGCCAATTTCATGAGAAATAAAGTAGTCAGTATTTGCACAATTTATCCAAAGAGAAGCAATCAATCTTGAAAGACTAAAACATCGCTATTCTGGCACTTACCTGCTATTTTGAATTTACTCCTGATACTCTGCTCAGGGGTTTATGCAAATAGGCCCAAATGATCCAAATCTGATAAGCTACGAAGTCCGACAAGTTCCAAAGCTCTCAATATTTCTCCGTTTCAGAGCACGAGAGAAAAGTTCACTTGGTGAATCTGACAAAATTCTCCCAGGCCAGATAGGGTTGAGAAAAAGGAATTGATTGATAAATTATTAACTTTACCATGGAAATTATCATTGCAAAGACTTACAAAAGGCTCATATAGTTAAACAAATGGGTTAAGATATATCGAGTGATACAATAATAGTAAGGAGCTATCCAAGGAATGTCTGCGATGAAAATCAGCCAACATAAGACCATACCTTAAAACTACAAGGCATGCATGTTAGGTAGTCTTGTCCTTCGCATTAAAATACAGATAAAACATATAACTGTGTCTATATACATATCACATAATATAATCCATATATACATATACAGTACCGTAACAGATTTAAGCAAAACTTGGTATTCACAATATACCTTTTCATGGGATCGCCTTTCATTCATACATCGCCACGGCCATGTGTTAAGGTGGTAAGATCGAGTGTTGAGGCATAATGACGGGCATTGACACATGTCACATTTTGAAAGATGAGTATCAATATCATGGGCTACCACATGATCATTTCGGACAGTCAGGGCTTCTGAGCTATCTCTAGTGCGTTTAAGGATTGGGATAGCTGTTTGATGACGTTACTGTGTAACATCTAATGAACCAAGATGGACACAGTCGACATCTAACTGTCATCATGGCTAATCGTTGCCCTGAGTGCAGGCGATTGTTTACCAGACATTACGATATGATGCGGCATACATAGAATATACATCAGTACAGAGAGACCAAGTGAGTAGAAGCCAATGACACCACTGATGCAGATTATAATGCAGAGACTGTTGAGAATTCACCAGTGCTACCACGGGCCTACCTACAGACAGCCAGGCTCAACACTCGGTAGCTGATAATCAGGCTACATCGAAGGGAAGCACGAGCCAGGAAGACAAGGAACCCACCTTTTGGGATCATATTGTGACAGTGACCATTAAAAAAGTTAGCCTAGTTTTATGTATACTATGATTTATCCTTTTAATTTGGTGTTAATGTTATTATATGAATCGGGTCTTTGGATAATGGATGCGGAAATACTTTAATGGATGATGGGTGAATATTAAATGACAGACTAGATGCTAGTATTTACATCCAAAATGCACCCCAACATGAGGAAACCAAGTGATCCATGAACGGTATAGCCTGCTGCTGCTTGGAATGGAGGGTGTTCCCAAACATAGGTCAATCTTGAAGACCAAGCATCACTTGGAAGAGGATATGCGATTACCACCCAAGGAGGCTATGAAAATGCAAAAACAGCTGCTTCAGGAAATGTTGCCAATACAGTATCCTGGTCTTCCCGATCTGGTCTTCAGGGATGGACCAGAGCGAGTGGATGCTCAGCAAACACAAACAAGAGCGAGCATGGCCAAAGATTGACGCAACACAAGGGCATTTTCTCAAAGGGCAGTTTGTGATTGGACCATAGCGAACAGGGCTGAAGATTGAACTGTGTCAAATGGTGGCTTCTAATTGGACAATACATGGACAAGAGCATAAAAGAATTATGAACACATCCACAGCAGCTTTCCCAGCTTGGGTGTGTTGTGATGGACGGGATAATAAAATGTGTAATACGCAATAGGCTGTTCTCTCATTGGACTAGCCAATCAGAATAGTGCCTAGCAAGGACTATAAGGTGTGTCCGTGTTTGTGTATGTGTGTTGGGGGTCTTACTCACAAGCGCTAAGATGGGTGTTCAGCAGGCCTTACTCATTAACCACTCACTCATACAACAACCCACTCACTCAATAATACCTCACTCATTCAAGCTATATCTGTAACCTACATGGAAGGTAACTCTTCCAGACTAGACAGACCCACCATGCCATGCCCACAACACCAGCAAGAGTCTCGTGTCTTCTCTTGATACACTACAGGATCTACATGCATCGCCAAGGTCCACTACTCACCCCCTAAAGCCGTTAGTGTATAGGGGTGTAGGTCGGGATGTCTCAAGTAGACGCTGGAGCAACTTTGCACTCTCTCTACTACTTTTGATTTTATAGTCATGTGAACATCACTCAAGTTCCATTATATACCACAAGAGCTTCAATTTGATAACATGCATGCTATATTTGGATCAGATATGGCCCCTAAATCACCCAAACATGCCCCTGTGCATCTCAAAAATGCCCACTTTCTTTACTACTCCTTGACTGTGCATGTACACCAGGACGTCACTTCCAGTCCGAAACCACCCCAAGCATAGTTTACATGCTGAGGGCGTCTTCGTTAACACCCTACATGTTATATTTGGACCAAGAATGGTCTCTCAATCGGTCAAATATGCCCTTGCACACTCCAAACTGCCCACTTTCACTATTTCTCTACTGTACATGCATACCTTGATGTCGCTTCCCATTCAAACCACACAAAGCAGCCTGCATGCTGAGAGTTTCAATAGGACACCCTGAATGGCATATTCGATCCCACAATGGCTCATAAATTGTTCAAATAGATCCCTGCGCACACCTCCTAAACACCCGCTTTTGCTACTACTCTTTAACTGTGCATGCACACCATGATGTCATTTCCAGTCCAAACCACTCCCATCATCTTCTAGCCCATGAGCGCTTCAATAGATCACCCAACACAATCCATTTGATGGGGGTATTAATCATTTTGGGGGTAAAGTTCATTTTTGCACATTTGAGGGAAAATCCTAGTTTTGCATGCAATCATCCATCACGTGATTGGCCAAGTTGTAACTTGAATGCTTAGACCAAGTTGACTGCATGGGAAAATCCTAGTTTTGCATCCTAGTTTTGCATCCACCCCAGCCAATCACTTCACTAGAGGTGTCCTCTGAACATGGCCTGATATGACAATTGACCTGGAAGTGACACCACTCCTCTCTTCCCTCCTCCACCACAGAAATAATATCAGATTTCAAGGCTAAATACTACCGTCACTTCACCTATCGTGGAGATATCAAACATTTATAAACAATGTTTCTATTTGTTACCAAATCAAACCTGTTTCAATTATGCCATTCAATCTCCGTCAGGAAGATGATACAACGTAGAAAACGGAAGTTAAAAACTAAAAGTTAGCTCCCCTAGCGGAGAGTTGTCCGCCCCTAGGAGAGCTCTCCCATCTAATTCCAGCAGGATTACTATATAGGCTCTGCTCAAGCCATACTCGCCCTCTATTCTCATTATAATTACCGAGACCTGTAGTGTTTAAGGCCGGCATGAGGGGACGGAGGGAGGGTCAATCAAATTGAAACAGGTTTGATTTGGTAACAAATAGAAACATTGTTTATAAATGTTTGATATTTGTTTCCCAAATCGTAAACCTGTTTCAATTATGCCACAGTACCAACATATGGAGGCGGGAATCTCGGCCTTGTGGTAACTCCTATAGCAGACTAGTAATCGCTGGAACGACACAGACATGGGTATAAATTTGAGACATTATTACTCAACAAATTAACCCTGGTCACAGACACATAGGGTAATTGAAGGGGTTGATACAGTTATACTTATCTGAGTGTCTCCATCCATGTAGCTGTGCTCGTGGTGTGGTACACAATTCCACCAAGTTGAAAGGATACCCGGGGCAACAAAGGCAGCAGAAGGTCCCCTTGGTAGGCACTGTATGTCTAGGGGGGAGTAAGAACGCACAAGCCATTGCATACAGGGCGATCCTTGGCCGACCATAAGTCCGGTGAGAGCGAATAACTAGCCAAAGCTTAGAGGGTCGCCAAGTCCACACCACTCTCAGTCCGCAAGCCTCTTGAGGTCAATTCACCATACTTGGAGTGATGAATGATGCGTTGGAATTGACCGTGCTTGCTCTCTGGGTCCGGCTACACATTTGTCAACTCCCTGTACTTGCATCACTAATGTTGACCCTAGGCCTGGAGCAGGTGTCTTTTGAGTTGAAGCGCAGAGGACCCAGCTGAGAACATCTAGAAGGGAGTCAGTTTCTGAAAGACACAAGCAAATTTGCAGTTAGGAGTAAACCCTATCCTAGAGTCAGACCTTCATTGGTGATTATAGAATCCACGGCCGGTCAAACTGACTTATTTCTACCTTCTGAGATGCCTTTTATCATATAATATATGTAATAATAATAATATGACTGAGATGAGATGAGATGAGATGATACAGCAAGATGGCTGTCTTGCTGCGATGGTGACAATTTTGCCGCCCCCCCCTCTTTTTCTGAAATTACTCACAATGTGCTGGGTAGCCACAGTGGCCCAAGCGTGGTCACACTATTGATTGCACTGTCATATCCCTCAGACAGATATTAGTGAACGTGGAGTTAATTGTTCAGGCACAAGACAGGATAATGTCATGGAGGGGTCAGTTCTTCCATACAGGCCATGACGCAGCGATGGCACGAATCACATTAGAAGAAGCAGAAGACAGTAGTGGGGCGTCAATGGTATATCTACCTTCTGCCAATTGATAAGACTATTTTATGGTCTTCAACTACGCGGCTTTTTAAATGTCAAGCCTTGCTGACAGGCGAAGGGACAGAATAACCGTAGCCGAGTGCCGTAAACGGATCGGAACGAGTAAGATAGTGGCGGATGGCTCGAACAGGACATAGCAAAATATCGTCCTCGAGGCCATGTACAAAGTCTGACAACGCAGGAATGGAGTACGAACGTTGAGCGCACGGACCTGAACGAACAGACTCATTTTTGGCGATAAATTCAGGAATGGGCCGAAAAAGGAATGCAAGACCAATCCGCTGTCCAGGTCATAGAAGATCTTTCAAGAGCATGAAGTTGAGACACTGTGGACGCCAAAGCAAACGCCGCCACAAAGGCCGTCTTATAAGACACAGCTTTATAGACGCGGACTCTAAGGGTTCAAAAGGTGGTATAATCAGAGCACACAGAACCACACCGATAACCCATTTCGGTAACAGTTGGCGAGTACAACGCGACTGTAATGCGAAGGCGCGAATAAGCGCAGAGATATAATCGTTAAGGCTAAAGTCGGTACCA
The DNA here is from genome assembly GCA_036873755.1 of Hanleya hanleyi. Lineage (NCBI taxonomy): Eukaryota > Metazoa > Mollusca > Polyplacophora > Lepidopleurida > Hanleyidae > Hanleya > Hanleya hanleyi. Next base: position 44,519 of record JAVTVY010017854.1, on the reverse strand, counting down.
AAGGTAAGACGTAACACGCTAGCCAGAGCAGATCGATAGCCTTCCATGGTGCTAATATGAAACTCCCTATCCTGGTGAAGGTGAAGGAGGAAGTCAATTACGAGGGAAATAGAGTCGGGAACGGTATCACGTCCTCGGCACCAGGACAAATATAGGAACGTAGTGAGTAAGGTCCTACATATAATAAACAACCTTAAGGTTGATGACAGAACCATAATGTCAAAGTCTAACCATTGGTGTAACGGTCTATACAGGAATAAAGTACTTGATGGAGAAAACCGGAAAAACTGTCCAAGTACACCACGAAAACATTGTGTTGTTTGAGCACAATCCTAAGGTAAATGGATCTCAACACAATGTTTGTGTGTTAAAGTCAACATGGTTCTGTGTTAATACAACACTGTGCTGAATTCAATTAAAGGCGACTAGTCCGTCATTCACAATCCCGCCGTCGTCCTCAGAGAATATCCACGTCCATAATCCAAAGACCTATTCCATATAACAGTATTTGACCAAATACTGCTGATTCCAATACAATTTTGATATTCTGAACTCCAGACTGGAAACAACAAGGTCTGGACAGAACTCTCTTCGTAGAGTAACGACGAACCTAAGTAAATCACAATGTGAAAAACCCGAGAAGAATTGATACAAGTGGAAAGATGACGCCAAACGAACGGACTTCCCCTCCCGCCGACGACCGACGATGAAGAATCAAAGGAGGTGCCGATGAATGGATATAAAATATGCATCTCGCAAATGAAGAAATGACGTGACAAACGGCGTTATGGCGTACCGGAAACGTCTAACCGATGTAATAGAATGACGCACAGGTGTATGAGAGACACATGACGGCGTAATGAACATGTCGTCAAGGTGTAATAGGAAAGCGTAATGTGAAAAATGCGAGAAACGTTGTATATGATAAACAACGTAGTGATTTCCTCATTCACAACAACTTAATGTAAATACATGCTCATCATGGAGCAGGATACAAACTTATAAAAGTACACGACGTAGCAGAAGGGCGTTGCAAACAGTAACCCCGAAGTCGATTGTAATAATTTTCCTTCTCTTTAAACGCAGTAGAGATGAACATATTAAATGTTTGTAGCGTTAATCACCAAATGTAAGCTCAATGAGATAAATGGGATTATGGATCTTTGTGTCAGTAAACATGAATAATGTGTCAATGAACATGGTTACATTATGACCTCTCCCGATGTAATTTGTCTCCTGTACATGAAATTCAGTACTGGAGTTTTATATGGAGAGAATATAAAACATTTACAACAATGTTACTATTAATAACCACATAGTCACACAACCGACATCCAGAACAAAGATTTTCCAGGTAACCAAGAAAGATCCTTAAAGAATTTTAAATTCCCGAAGAGAGGAAATACATTTAAGTCTCTCGCCGGTAGGAAAGTGAGGTTATTCAAAAATTTAGAATTTGAAATGACCTAACACGAACAATTTGTCGAGAAGAAGAACAGTAAGAACATTACTAAAAGGCAGTTTGATGCTCTAGTAGACTGTACCGGTAATACATACTTGGTAGAAAGAAACCATAGAAGACTTCACGACTTACGTGTCATTAGGCTTGATCTTTGGCCGGCCAATACCTTCCCACTCACGCTAGTAATTTTAAATTTTCTCATAGGGAAGAAATTAAAATTAGTGCATAACTCCATCTGAATTATAAGCGTAATACAGTATACAGATGGGATCAACTTGGTGTGAAACAAAACAATTCACAATGTAATAATCAGACAAAAATTGTGTTTCAATTATATCACACTTTCACAATAAAGAAGGGTAAGTGGGTGAATAGGTTTACTCACTCACGTAAACCAGCACGTGATCTCATTGTTGTTCGACACACCCTTAATTACATAAAGAGATCAGTAAAGAAGCTCATTAAGATGCGACACAGGGTCGAAGTAAATAGGGTTGAGATGTGATTACGTAACACAAATGCAACAATCATGCTTCATATTCATGTCAGCATGAAAGACATATAAAACCTCTGTAAGGTCTCTCTTGAATACAGGATATCAAAATCATACGTAATAATACTTGATATAACAAGAGATTACATTTTGGTAGGACCAAGGAACTGAATGTATGAAGGTGAACCTACCAAAACTGCAAGTCCGAACAGAAGTAACAACAACAACATGAAAAATTGACGGCTGCAAATAAAGTATCAGATCTCTCCGGCGGGAAGAAACGCTAAAAACCCCCGCCGATGAGGATACTATTTACAACCCTACTTGAGATATACACAAACTCAATGCATAAAATTCATGAATCAACGAAACAAAACCCGTTCGTTTATTGTAGAGATCACAATCGGCCTTCAAGCTCAGCACTAAAAGGCAGACTTACAGAAATGCCGGGACTAAATACAAATCTGTCACAAATTGAGCAATAATAAAACGAGGTCGCGAGAGCCTGTAAAAACCCACAACAAACACAGCGGGCCGAACTCATTGTTCGTGTGGAGACGTGATATTGAATACACATTGTCTCCATCACGCAGGACTGTGTTATCAGATAAGCCCGAGAATCATATTGACTTTAGAAAAATATCGTCGGGCAATAATTTCAAGATATAGGAACTTTGAAAAACTCCGACAATAGCCATTAATTTCGCGACGTACGTCCGAAGACAATAAACACATGGCAGATGGAAAAACAGACCATGTGAAGTCTAAAATTTGCCCACAAAATTTTGAAACAAGACAGAAATGTGAAAGAAAACTATCCTCAAAATATTAATTTAATCACCATCGAACCATTGACAAAAATGACATAGGTGAGATAACATACGGCGAGGGAGCATTCTTTTGTCTGACATTTAATACGAGGAAGACGATTATTCGAAGCAGACGGCATATCCGGCACCAACGCTAAAAGCGCATCCAATTTATCCGAAAAACCATCATTGACGTATGTTCCTAACTTTACACTGAAGAAAAGGAATCAACAGATGAACTCGACGAGACCGGAACGAGTGATATAACTTCAGCGAGAGGTTGACAAATCGTGGACAACCGCATGATAAGAAACGGAGTCTGCGACTGACGAACGTGGTGACCTATATAAGAAGGCGAGACCGAAAGACGTGGCAAACGGCGTGGTGGTGGAGAACGTCGAGTCGAAGTACGAGAACGGTATACCGGAGAACGGGAAGGCCGAAAATAGAACTAGAATTCCCGGTCTAATTCTCACCGATTTCGTAAGCAGTATGCACTATTTTAATAGCAATAATTGCCGACAGATTGGATATTTAATGATGGAAATTGGTTGAAATATCAAACATTTATAAACAATGTTTCTATCTGTTACCAAATCAACCTGTCTCAATCCATGCCAACTCAATCCTAAAATTGAAGTCCCGTAACATGTCAATTCCACTATTATAGAATCGCTGATTCATCGATAGACGAAACCGCAAGACAGCAATTTTGACACTCAATGGTAGGTCCGAACGACCCACCATAAAACGAGAAACGGATTTAGAACTGCGTTATGATTTAACCCGTAAAGGAGAAACCGACACACGCGACGTTTATTTCGTTTAGATGTAACGGAGTGTAAACCAATAGACAATGGAGAGGTCGAGATAGTATGTGACTCCACTGCCTTCTTTTGTCCGACGAGAACAATGGATTGCTCAGGCATGGCAGTTTTGGGGGAGAGGCCTTTGTTGAAGTAGACAAAGGAACTGGTTTGGCTGCAGACATAGCCAAACCCGTACATGCTAGGCTGTCTAAAATCTGTGATTTATCTAGACGCAGAACTGTGCCGCTAGGCGGTATATTTACAGAGGCGGGCGAGTTCTGAACACTAAGATCATGGGAAACATTTAAAGCAATTCCAACAATATCTTTGTTAGCTTTCATGTCATTTACAAGAGCAATCTCTAACAGGCGTCTGTCGACTTCCAAAAGTGACGGGTCGTCAGATGCCCGCAAAAAGGTAAGCCCGTCTAGCCTGGGCGTAATTTCCCCACGCTAACGAGTCCCATAATACACATTCGGCGCAAGAATTCCGCCGATAACACAACTCTTTGCAAGAAAAACAAACCGTGTGGGCGTCCAAACTGGACCAACATTTCCCACACGAATTACATGCATTAGAAGTCGGAAGGTCAGACATAACTAATGAAAGAATTTCCGACAACAATGAAAGAATCTCTGAACAAGAAAAGATAACATGTGGCTGTCGCCATCGGGACCCCTCGGGCCGGGCCCAGAGCAATTGTGGAAATAATGTTTCTGACGCCAACAACTCACATATTTGGGGTGGGCATAATTTTACCTGTATGATATAGATCGTAGACAGACAAAACAATATAGCAATAGAGCAGTGATTACCTATAGTAGATGTAGTCGAACGATTACTGTCTATTCACAGCAATCCACACAGGTTTGTGTGAACTCCTGAAAAACACATCCCATGGCACCGACTTTCAATAGGCTTCTGGTACTGGCTGTATTAAACAACTGTATGAAGTTTCATTGTTGTGAGTGAAGGACTTTTTGAGATAATGTGTTTACAAGGATATGGACCAACAGACATGTATAAAGGGGCAGAACTCCTGAAAAACACATCCGATTACACCGACTTTCAATAGGCTTCTGGTACTGGCTGTATTAAACAACTGTATGAAGTTTCATTGTTGTGAGTGAAGGACTTTTTGAGATAATGTGTTTACAAGGATAAAAACAGACAGACATGTATAAAGGGGCATAACTCCTGAAAAACACATCCAATGGCACCGACTTTCGATAGGCTTCTGGTACTGGTTGTATTAAACAACTGTATGAAGTTTCATTGTTGTGAGTGAAGGACTTTTTGAGATAATGTGTTTACAAGGATATGGACCAACAGACATGTATAAAGGGGCATAACTCCTGAAAAACACATCCGATTACACCGACTTTGAATAGGCTTCTGGTACTAGCTGCATTAAACAACTGTATGAAGTTTCATTGTTGTGAGTGAAGGACTTTTTGAGATAATGTGTTTACAAGGATAAAAACAGCCAGACATGTATAAAGGGGCATAACTCCTGAAAAACACATCCAATGGCACCGACTTTCAATAGGCTTCTGGTACTGGCTGTATTAAACAACTGTATGAAGTTTCATTGTTGTAAGTGAAGGACTTTTTGAGATAATGTGTTTACAAGGATATGATGGACAGACAGACGGACAGACGACGGAGGCAACGACAATACCGCTCAGGCAGAATCTGCCCGAGGGGTAAAAAACACAAGTCAAACTGTATAAGGATACTGAGGGTCGTTACAACAACAACCCAGGTTGTATAAACACTTCCTTCCTGATGTGTACTGGTCGAGGTACAACAGAGAATAGAGGACGAGTATGGCTTGAGCAGAGCCTATATAGTAATCCTGCTGGAATTAGATGGGAGAGCTCTCCTAGGGGCGGACAACTCTCCGCTAGGGGAGCTAACTTTTAGTTTTTAACTTCCGTTTTCTACGTTGTATCATCTTCCTGACGGAGATTGAATGGCATAATTGAAACAGGTTTACGATTTGGGAAACAAATAATCATATTCAGTCCAGTTCTTCCTATCAACTATCCAGAGCATATAATGTGTGCAGATAAATGAATGCCCCAAATTACCACAGAATACAAATCATGAGATGAATCCCCCTTTTATTCATTCTGTTTAGTTTTCAGCAATGAAGACTCCCAATGTAATGTTTAACCAAATAATTCTCTAGTGGGTGGTTCAATTTTAATCACTTGATACAGGGCAAGAGCAGATCATCACATAAATTATGACTATGAATCAATGTTTAACATGGTGATAAAACTCAGCACTGTGAAACATTCTTTTCTAAATGATGCCATCATAGAGGAACACTATCTTCCCAGAAGTCTTTTCTCGGCCAATTTCATGAGAAATAAAGTAGTCAGTATTTGCACAATTTATCCAAAGAGAAGCAATCAATCTTGAAAGACTAAAACATCGCTATTCTGGCACTTACCTGCTATTTTGAATTTACTCCTGATACTCTGCTCAGGGGTTTATGCAAATAGGCCCAAATGATGCAAATCTGATAAGCTACGAAGTCCGACAAGTTCCAAAGCTCTCAATATTTCTCCGTTTCAGAGCACGAGAGAAAAGTTCACTTGATGAATCTGACAAAATTCTCCCAGGCCAGATAGGGTTGAGAAAAAGGAATTGATTGATAAATTATTAACTTTACCATGGAAATTATCATTGCAAAGACTTACAAAAGGCTCATATAGTTAAACAAATGGGTTAAGATATATCGAGTGATACAATAATAGTAAGGAGCTATCCAAGGAATGTCTGCGATGAAAATCAGCCAACATAAGACCATACCTTAAAACTACAAGGCATGCATGTTAGGTAGTCTTGTCCTTCGCATTAAAATACAGATAAAACATATAACTGTGTCTATATACATATCACATAATATAATCCATATATACATATACAGTACTGTAACAGATTTAAGCAAAACCTTAAATCTGATGGGATCAATCCACTACCTTTGCATGTTACTATAAAGCAGAAAGCTGTCTACATTGTCTAGGTGGAATGTGAATTATGAACGTGCCAATCAGGACGTTCCTACATTGAACCTTGTAGTCATTTCACACAAATCCTGGACTCATTCACAGTTCTCCCTGTGTTTATATATTGAGAAAGCTTTGAATGGGCTTAACATGGTCAAAATTAGGTAAATGTTTTATACAACTATGTATTCCATTCAACATGTTCAAAGATATGGGTAATCTGTTCACATTACAAATTTTGGCAGCAGAACAATGAGAGGACTGATGTTCAGAAGTTAGATATTAACCTAATGATTGACCTTACTAGATTTGTCTCTTGTCTCTACATGGTACTTTCCTCAGTTTTGAAGTCACAGAGCTTCCAAGTAGTGGTACATTTGGTACACTGTTCAACATTCTCACCACTCTTAATTACTTTAAATATGTCTTATATAACCATTAATACATACAAAACGGGACATTTCAGACGAATTACACCTGGTGGGCATAGTGTTCTTAGTACTTGAGCATAGTTTTTTTCCTTAGTACAAGGTCTCAGTTTGGAACATTTGGAAGATAGTATCGTCTTGTGGCCAAATTAGCTCCGCATTGATGAATGGCAAAGCTTTAATATTAGTGATGTTCACAGCAGCTTCACAGATAGGACGTCCATACATTGGTCTCCCAACTGCTGACAGTAGGGAATGTTTACAAGGGATTGCCTTGCCATACATAAGCATAGGAAGAGTGGTGACAACTAGTATCCAGGCCTAGCAAATTCCTCCACAAATGCACCTCAGTTCCTTCCATCCATCTATTTCTGTTAGGTCAGGGCCAATTCTGGGTGCATGGAAAAGAAATACTAGCACTCGCCCTATCCAATACTTGCGCTCGTGAGGTAATCCACGGCCACAACCAAAGTTCACTGGACTCGCTCCAGTTCTCCCTTGAAGTCAGTTCATGACCATCGCTCTCCATGAATTTGGGGCTTTGATGTGACACAATGCTGATGCTTCGGTATAAGAGGCGATGGAGTGTATTAACAAAACAACTCTCTTCTCACAATATATTAGCTCAAAGTCTCAGACTATTTCCATCAACAGCATTCGGGTTAAGCAGACCCAGAAAGACCCTGGATATTGGTGGAAATTTGTACAAGTGTGGAATATTACAAGTGGACAAGGATTGGATGGAGCGAGTACCAGGATTTCTGGTTCATCCACACGGAATTGGCCCCCGAACACACAGAAATAGATGGATGGACAAGGAACTAAGAAGGTGTGTGCATGGAGGAGTTCGCCAGGCCTGTACCCAAGTGACCAACAATGTGGTGATCCCTGGAGTATAAAACGGCTATATGGTATGATATCGGGACATTATGGAAATACTGTGATAAAACAGGGCTAAAAGCAGTTTCAATATATATGTGAAAGCATTAAATTGGAGATGCATTCATGATTCACGAACATTAACCCCACTTTTTATAAGAATATTTTCTTTGCATTGAGATGGGCAAGAAGACCTGAAAAATCGAATCAGTCTTTTAGAAAAATTAATAATTTATTGCACTTACACTATATAGCTTCACCATTACACTAACCATCTATTCACAGCAATATGCATTATGGAATGCACTGTACAACAATGCTAGCTATTTACAATTGAGGGAGATTTATACCCAAAAATCTCATTAATTTTCAGTGGCTTGAAGTACGGTCATGAAAGTTTCCCAGTTGTCAATCTAGACACAAGATACTGAAAGCAGAAAAATTATTTTTTTATTCATATTTACATTTTGTATTTTCAGTCAATAGGACTGTCAATTGGGCTTAACACAATTAATGATAAGAACCCCAAATGCTGTGTCAAATTGATCTACAAGTGTCAAACAACACAACCGGAGCGATATTAGCCATGATAAATGTCATATTCAACTGAAAAATACAGGAATATGAGATGTAAAAGTAATACTGAAAATGTTTTGGTTAATATTATCAAAGGTAGGTTCTACATGTACAAGAAGAAAATAATATTCCAGTATTATCGTTTGATAATACATGTATGTTGATAAATGTTGCTGCTGTATTTCAGGTTCTTATACTTAACTGTCAGTTAAGCCCGATTGACAGACCCACTAACAACCCCCCCCCCCCCCAAGTATACAAAATAATGTATTAACAATTTTATTTCCCATTGTTGTTCTTTCAATATCCTCCTCATGTCTAAATTGACAAGTGGGTGAATTTTCATAGCCTCTCTACAAACCAATTGGAAGAAATCTCTAAAACACTGACAACGGCATGGGCTGGGAAAATTTGATTAATCAGATTTTCATGTAAACACTCCCCTTTAATTAATTTACATTAAAGTAGCAGAGTTATAAGTCACAACCACACCTTGGATGGAAATATAAACATCCATTTACTCTCACAGACAATATCTGGCACAGAGAACGGAGTTGCATTTGAACCTCTGTTGTGCAAGCTGCTCATAATTCTTATACCCACTATTGTTTCCAGTAGAAAGATGGGCAATTCAGAGCTTCTCATCCCTCCAATATAATATCCCAGAATTTACAATAAAATAAACCAGCTATTCTGGATACTGCAATTCATATGTCATGTTGAAGCCTAAGCTTGCTCGATCTCAACCTCAAAGCTAGTGGAGTTTTTTTTCTTTCTCATACATGTGTCATAGAGAAAAGTGTTAATTTGCAATGGAGAAATATATAACTGAAGATATACTGGAGATGATCAGCTGGTTGTTTTCTAAACCCCTAAAATATATACATGGTAAGGTCTCTAATAATTCAATCACTTTTAGATCATTTTTCCAACTGAATTGAATAGATAACTGTGTCTGGCGTCGAGAGGAAGACACTGTCTGGCGTCGAGAGGAAGACACCTTCTTTTCCCAAAATCTTATGAAGCCACCCAACTGAGAACAGGCTAAAATGAAAGTACTGACAGTACTGATGTCGCGTTTCCTTCAAGATAGAAATTCAACACCAAGGTATTCAACTCCAAAGAAATATTCCACTCCAAGAAATTCAACTCCAAGATAGATATTCAACTCAAAGATAAATATTCAACTCCAAGATATTCAACTCCAAGATAAATATTCAACTCCAAGATATTCAACTCCAAGATATTCAACTCCAAGATATTCAACTCAAAGATAAATATTCAACTCCAAGATATTCAACTCAAAGATAAATATTCAACTCCAAGATATTCAACTCCAAGATTGTCAACTCCCAAGATATTCAACTCCAAGATATTCAAGTCCAAGATATTCAACTCCAAGATTTCACAGCTCAAAACAAATGTGAATTGCAAAACAACACAAATTATTCAGATAGAGAGAACAGCGCCTTCTTAAGAAATGATCAGAGGATAATTAGGAATGTAGGAAACACAGATCTATTGATTCTTCTCGAAGTAAATCACTCAGTCATGAGCAATACAAGAAATTATAAAACATAGCAGAAAATCTCACAAGAAGAGTCGTAAAAAATATCCGATAAATTACAACAACTCGTGTTGCTTTGTAACCGACGTGCACTGTAGTCTTGTTCTCCGCGAAAAGTTTATGTCATGCCTAGAATGTATTCTGTTGTAGGCTTGATGATTTTATAATTTGTGGTAACTGTATGCAATAAAGGACGCAATAAAGAATCCTGAATAACGTATCTAAAATTCAGTACTATTTACTTGTTTGCTATTCGCCAACTGCTCAATTCTTGCAATATGGCGTCATCTCGATGAGAAGTTTAGAGGCCTCCCCGTTTCCAGGTCACACACTGACATCAAGAACTTGACGGCCATTTGCTCGCTGGCCCTCGGAAGAGCCAACTGGACAAATTTGGGAATAAGGTATGACGAATCACCACCGAAGAAAAAAATACACACAAAATCCCATTTAAACTTGGCCTAAAGATGTTGGTACGACAAAACTTTCACTATTTCTTACTTGAAGCATCATGATCTCTACAGTTCAGAAAATCGACGTGGAGACAGATCATATGTCGACTGTTGATAATGATAATCGATGTTGAGACAATTGTAGATTTCATTATGCACGACCAAATCACCGAGGCAGCGTGCAGAGGTCATGGAGAGGTCACGCAACTGTAGTGCATGGGTCAAAATTGACAGACCGCTGGCATAGTACGGATTGACGAGCCTTCTGGGCTTCAATATTCACCTGTCAATGCCAAACTAGAACCCTTTAAAACATATTTTATGAACTAGAATTTGACCTTGAAGAAATAGGTCAAGGATGACCAACTTGAATAGGCTAACCTTCTAATTAATCACCAGTTGCAGATGTAGTGTAAACTGAAAAGCAAGCCATGATCTCTGCAGATACGGTACCCGCAAACTAGAATTTGACCTCAATATAATAGGCCAACATCAATCAAATTGGAGAGGCTTCTAGTCAATCACCAGTTGTAATGTAGTATGAATTTGGAGAGCCGAGATGTAATCTTCAAAAGTTATCAGTTAATAATCAAATTTTACCTGGATAAAATAGGTCAAGGTCAGTCATCTTCACTAGGCTGCTGACCAATTGCCAGTTGCATATGTATGAATTTAGAAAGCCTGGCTCTAATACTTCAAAAGATTAACAGAGAGATCGATGGTCCAAGCAGACAATACCATATGGTCAAACTTGGCACAGGGGTAAAATCACTTCTTTGACATTACAATCCACATTTAGTCTGAACTGTACTTACAGAATAAACACTGAGTACTATTCACAAGGGTCTTTCCACCAACATGGTTTATATAAGTCACTATGAAGTTGCTTTAAAATTGAAATCAGCTCCATGCAATAAATTAGCCCTGTTATATATCAGCCTTAGGCTATCCAAGAATATCAATTAGACTGATGTCGTTTTCTGAATGCAAGGCCTGGAACAAATCTGAACAAGCCAAGCACATGTGACCATGGTATCCCTGAACATGCCGAGTGAATTAACCTGAACATGCCGAGTGAATTAACCTGAACATGCAGAGTGAATTAACCTGAACATGCAGAGTGAAACACCTGAATATGCCTAGTGCCCTATTTCTTCTAACTATTCAGACAGCAAAAGTAAACTGCAGGCATATGCAAAGAGAAATTCTGCTAACATTGCACAAATTTCACTAGCTGTCTTTTCCGTCCTTGGGATGAATAACATATTCATGTCACAGTATTTAGCCTCAGTTGACATAAAGATGTTTTTTTTCTGCTTCTAAGTCTAAAAAATCCTACATCTGTCAAATGATATATACTTCAACATTGCTTAGTTTATACATGTATGCCTGAATATGTCATGATGTGTGATGTCCAGTAAATGTTTGCCCACGTAAATTTATCAAATTTATATAGGTGGATATTGCAATATTATGCATGACAAGTATGATCATGGAAGTATTCCACATATCTTATTGACCACAAAAATCTATCACTTATTAGCACCACCATGACCATATATAAACCATACATCTAATAAAACTATACATCAATTTCATTTCCCATTCAATAATAAATATAATATAGTAAATATACAGTAACATATGGGCATACTATTTTGTTATCCCAAGAAATCTGCCAAGTCTGATTGTAACAGAGGCTGACTAGATGATTTGGGAATCTGCGGTTGAGTTGGCGATATTAAATTCTGTTGTTGTGAAGAACCATTGAATCCCTGCCCTCCCATTGGTGGCATACCATATCCACTGACCATTCCCTGGGTTCCCATTGAGTACATTCCACCACTGTTCATCATTCCCCCAGACATGCCAGCATTCCACTGATTTCCCATCATGCTCTGATTTCCCATCATGCCATAGGACTGCGTATTTCCCATCATTCCTGGATTTCCCATTATTCTCGTCTGAGGGAATCCAGTTTGCTGTGAATTGCTAGAGTTCTGTGAAAGCTGAGAAAGAGATTTCTTTGGTTGGTTAGCTGTGGTAGAAGACGAAGGCATGAGATTATCAAATGCTGATAAATTCACTTTCTTCTCCTGAAATGTACTTGCTTGTCCAAGTCCAGATTGACCACTAAACACGCCACCTACAGGTTGCCCCGTGGGGTTATACCTTGGTGATGGGGTAATACTGCTGCCAAAGTCTGTGCTGCTTGGTCCGTACATTGTGCTCTGTGTGTAAGGAGTAGTGTTTATATTATAACTGGGTTTCGACAGATTAGACAGATTTTTGTTCATTAGAGTTGAAGTGAGATCCTTGGACTGGCCTGCCGTCGTCTTGTTGTTTGAAGCAGCTTTAGGTGAAATGTTCTTTTGAGATTTGTACCTTTGCTGTTGCTCCTGCTCTTTGGCTAACTTTTTCTTTTCCTCCAATGTTAAAGAAACCTAGATGGTGAAGTAAAAATGAGAAGTCATACATACAGTAAAATAATGAGTTACATATGATACTGAAAATAAATTGAAATAAATTTTTCAGAAATTGACCAAAAAGTGAAATAAATATATGACTAGAACAAAGAGAAATCAGAAATATTTTAATAGGAGTCATGTTAAAGCATTTGTGGATGTTTGATTGAACTGATGAAGCTAGTAAATTTATTATCAGGGAATGGTTGGGAGTAATAGTCATTGTCAAAGGGGCTACCTTCCTTTAATCTTTAATTTAATTTAAATTTTAACACTTAGACTGAATCTTGCACCATACTGGGATGTAAAATTATAAGACAATCCCTAGAACGGGTTTACGAAATTTAACTCCTATTGTAAATAAAAATCCTCCAATAAGTATACTGTATTAATAATACAGGCCCATGGTCTGTGACATATTATTTTCAGGTTTGACCAATAATATTCATTATGTAGCAATCAAGCAAGCAAGGAAATCTACCATGACTCACCTGTGCTGGTTCATTAGGGAGCCTGGCTGCTGTGAGTGCTGGATTCTTAGGGACGTGTTCTTGTTTGGGAGATACAGTCCCACCTCCCAAACTGGCCAACTCTGTGGATGTTGTGCTAGCCGTCCCTCCTCCGCCCCCACCATCACCCCCACTAAACCCTAACATGTTACTCAGACCAAAGCCACTGAGGAACTTGTCCATCTGTAATTAAAACAGGACATTCTAATTATTATGTACAGATGTAGACGCAGGGTTAATGCAGTAAAAAATAGTATTAATTCCAATATTGAAGCTGCCACTGTCAACATAACCTTAGATGTAAATGCACAGTGTAGCCTAACCACAATAGGTGTCTTGCCCCGGTGTTGCGACACTGGTACACAGCACTGCATTCGCAGGTTGTTCTCATGATCTCTCCCCTATGTTTATAACATAGAGTGGTTTTGCAACTGTTGATAATTGGTGTAAATATGATAATATGGATACAAAATTCCTACTTCTTCAAGAACGGACCAACAAGCTTACGATGATTTTGACTACTTCAGGTCAAAAAAATACCAGTTACCATCGAATATAAATATACTCTGGGTTAGAGACATAGAGAAGCGCTCGAATTGACGAACCGCAGCTCCAGCAGGCAGCCAGGTGTCTGTGCACCACCCGCTGTCATTGAGCTCAGACAGCATTGTCCCGGGATTAACTTGAAATATAGTGGGAATTGCCCATTTAAAACAGATCAACTCCATGTAACAGGAACTAAGGCACAACGTAACACAGGTGTGCCCCAAAAGCGAGATCCAATATTAAGCTCGAGAAATCTGCTTCAACTGCTGGATGATCAATGAAGATGGTAGATGAAGACGGTAACAAATCTGATGGAGATGGTACAAAGTCAGTTATATTGAAGTATGAAGTTGATGATGTGTACAATTGTTGTACCATTACACTACTACCTATGTTTACTTACCATGGAGTCAGACTTGTCAGATCCCACTCCACTCACCAGGGCATTCTGGTCACCATTGCTCACCTTGGGAAACTCTATTGTTCTACAAAATACAGGAAAAACATTAGCAAATCCCTGTTAACCCAAGCTCATGTATCTGCTTGTGTCACAATATTCTACTTGTTTCCCTGCTCATTCAAACCGCCTGATATTCACCTATAGACCGCTAGAGGCGCTTTGTCTGTGTTATGCAATCGTTTCGCTGCAATGCTTGGCTCATCTCAAATTCCCCATATTAATGCTGATTGGTTGATAGCAGGACATGTGATACTGCAGACAAATTACAGACTGATAAATCAGCAGTCTAGGTTTGAAAGTGGCTGAAAGTTTCTTGTAATGCAGGTGGCCACCAGCCTGGTGCCAATAGTGATTGAATTCTGCACCCTCCAGGGACATTTAGCAGACCATTGAAGATCATGAAACTCCAGACACAGAAAACAATTTAAAACATTAATTCCAATCTAGGACTATCCCTTTGGTTTTGGTAACTGAGGTACTCAATGTCCAAAATGTTATTATAAAATTTATTACAATTGATCCTTGGCAATTGTATGTTCAAAGCTCTCCCTAGTGGTCAATAGGCGAATCAAGGCGAGTAAGGGACCTAGTGAGACAAGCTGGTATATGGGAGTACTACTTAAATCATACTCATTTTCAACATATAAGACATGTTAGTGGTTATAAAGAACCACAGTGAAACAGACAATGAGAATTTGGAATATATTCTCTACAAATAATTAATGCAGCTTCCATATATGATGAAGAAGGATAATCCGAAGATCAATAGAAAGAGAAGATAAATCTTGGAAGTTAACTTTGAAAGTTACATGACATGCATGTATTGAGTGACATATAGAGGTGTACCTTTGTTCTTGCTGCATGGAGTTGATCTGTTCTAACTTACTCCTGTGTTCAGACTCCACATTGGTCAACATCTCCTTCACAGTAGTTATAAAGGCATTAAACTGTAACAAAGTACAAGTACACATGTAAACAGAGGAGTCTCTCATTCCCTGATTAGGGGCTTCTTGAAACTTGGAGCTTGAATGGTATGATTTGCTGATTTAGAAATCATAGGAACTCCCTGTGAATTCTATGGAACTCACCAGAGAAATGATGACAACGATTTGGTGTAAGACTCACGAAATATAATTGACAAAGGATCTGCCACAAGTTGTATTATCAGTCTTTTATCCAGGATATTACCTTTTCAATGGGAGGTCTTACACCAAAGCCTTGCCGAAATGATAGCATATGCTGTGTCATGCAAGAACATGCCATTCCAATTGGATCTCCTCTCCATCTGATCAGAAGATTAAACTGCGCATGGTGTATCCCACTTGGATCACCGGCATAAGCCATTCCTATCAAAGAACTTGTGCCCTAATTTCACGCTAATTAACACATTGTCTGCTAATCAATAGTGAGGTGAAGAGGGGTATCAGTGTGTGAGGCAGAGAAGCTGGGGACAGGAAATATTTTAACAACTTTTTCGAACAGTGACAGGAACAGGTACAGAGACATCCACAAACATCATTTAGATATCGAGCTAAAGCTATGGGCTCAATAATAAAATCAAACCCACTGCAGTAATTCAATGAATAACAGAACAATTGATAGTTGGTATTTGCCCTTCTTATTCAATCAAATCTTGAATCAATAATTTTCAAATCAATATGTTATTTACCTGCTGCAGGTTCAGGTTGTTGTCTATACACAGCGGGATAAGGAAGGGTAGGATCTTGTTAGCCATAACATCTTTAGTCAGTCCTAACTTCTTGTGTGTCAGACTCACCCTGTATATACCTGCATGGAGTAGTCATAACAGTGTTGTACATCATGTTATCTCCATGAGTAGTTAAGTTTCATAGCTACTCGTCTCCCTCATAGCTATGCCATCCTCGCGAGCCAGTGTATCGATCGATCTGCTAAGATCGATACATTGGCTTAGTTAGTTTTCCATTCGAGTTCTGGATATAAAAAGATCAAGGGGTTTTCCCTAAATCAACCCAATCATTGAACGCACTAAGCTAGTTGATTAGGCCAATCCACTGCGAGGGATGAGACGTGACAGGTTTGAATTTCATCGCGAGCCAAACTACTTTGATGTCAAGTTGAAATCAACATCGGAAGTCAAAGCAAAAAATGCAGGCCAGGGATGCCGACATGCTAATTCAAAACAAGCTCGGAGGATGAAATGTACCAGATTGTATAATAGAGGCACTGACTCCAGAACTCATTCTAATTACCAAAAATGTCCAGGTAAACCCTTTGCGAGGATTTAGGATTTACCTGGCCCTTTGAAGAGGAGCTATGCAGAATGCCTATCTTTTCCCATGTCGGTTATAAAAATATGGATAACATGCGCTTACTTTTAGCTTTGCAACCTTCCTGGCATGATTTGTATCGAGAGAATTGTGCAGGGAGTATAATTCAACCTAAATGAATACCGTCATCTTTCAGCAAAAAAATTGAATTTAGTTCACCCCGGACCAGCTCAGTTACACAGTGAATAACCAAACCTTAGTGTCAGTGCATCCTACAAGGGCTATGCATGTGCTTCAGTTCTCGTTCTGATTACCTATTGTGTGAATGAGCTAGACTACAGCGATGAATTGGGAGTCAGGATAGATAACGATTTCGTCATCCATTTATGTTCATTTATATTTCTTTACACCATTCTCTCAACAAAAGGTAAGGGCTGTTCCATTTAAAAAGATGTACCCCCCACGGAAGGGAAACTTTGTACACCCCAACAACCAATATATGCAAATTAATTCTCCTTGCCTCCACCAAGCACAGCAAATAAATGTCCAGTACAACCTGGGAGAGAAGCATTTTTTTTTTCATCATAGCAGCCCACCCACCCACATTTTTTATTTGGAAGGGAAAACAATTTTTTCTAAGGAACGATATCGGCCGGAAAACTGATTTCAGAGAAAATGGCAAATGCTTGGCTGTACACCATCGAAGTGGCGCTCTGGAGCGTAAAAACTGTAGTTTTATTCGGTTTCTACAGCCACGAGTCGTTTCTACTATTTCCTTGACAACTTGGCACGTTCAAACGATACAAAAATTGTGCATAGGCATGATTTATTGTTTTTTCACGCTTCAAACAGTTGAAGCGATGAAACAGCCGCCATTTCCTTCTGAGCCGTTGCTAAGGAAGTGACCGACCGCACATGCTCACAGCCATCCATTGACGTCACTCGGGATGCTCCGCTATCCACGGAAGTGATATGGTAAGGAGCTTTCGCCATAAAAGGATGTTTTCGAGACTCCGAGACGTATGATAATGAGCTTCTGCCATATATGGATGTTTCCGTAAGAGTTTTCTCTCGGGAATACACCGGATTGAGGCGCAGATTGCCGATCTAACCCAAATTCAAGCTTGTAACTTCAGCTTTCCAACGATATGCGGCAACAACAACAACGCCAACGATCTAGACCTGGAAATGGTTGTTGTCGACGACTAAAACTTGCCGTTTTCAGCGGTTTTAGGCGAATAATGACAGAGATCGTTTAACAACACGAGTAATTAGGTATTAATTAAACTATTTTCAATGATTTTGTCAGCCAATAAATTTATTTATGTGAAAATTGGGCACATTATGGACGTAAAAAATACAAAATCTCATTTTCAATTTTTTTATTGTTCAGCCCCGATATGTCAACGCGCGTCTCCCCTTAAAAAGGAATCCCTTTCCAAATAACAAAGTGCATATTGGTAGAGGGCCCACCCATAGAAGCAATATTTTTACAGGCTTAAACAATCACCAAGAGAAGCAATTTATTACCTGGAGGGACCACCAAGAGATTTCTATTCTGGACAACCCCACCCACCAATATATTTTTATTTTTTTCCCCTTCCGTGGGGGGTACATATTTTCAAATGGAACAGCCCTAAGGGTAAGTTCACGATATTCATATTTTTATAACTGGCACGGGAAGAAAAAGGCAATCTGCATAGCTATGAGGGAGACAGGTAGCTATGGAATTCAAAACCACAGACAAAAGATATAAGTTGAAAGTACTTAAAATCAGCTTGAGGAAAACTGAAACTTATGTCCTTCAATGGCCATTTTATCCAGAAAATAAACCATGACTATAATCACATGAGCAGTGTGACTAACGTCACAGGACCTACGAAGTACAGTAGGCATTAGGACTCGAACGTGAACTGAACTCTTGGAAATCCCCACCCCCAGTTGAAATCCTGCCTATATTAAGATGGGCATCGCCCAAGTCAGAATCGCCAGTGATTTTCATCAAAAATCAGCAGAAATGTTCATCAAAAGTAGGTCAGCTCAGAACTTGTTGGTAACAGTCTCCTAATGCGCCTTCATTCCAAAATAAATAACGATCGCCGATTTAATTTTACAATTTTTTAATTAAAGGAAACAGATTGAATAATATAGGTTCAGTAGATTTCAAGCTTTACGTGTGAAAATACATTTACATATCTTTAATGGTTTTCAGTGCCCTTGTCCAGGATCAAAACAACTTTTTGAATCGCATTATTTTCCCAACAATACAACAAATTTTTATATATAGTACTATAGTAGAAAGGTAGCATTTATGTAGTTTACGGTAATTCAACTCCAGACCAACACCTTCTCTGCACAAGATAATAATTATTCTGTCATTCTCCTGAGCATAACCGGTACAAAGACATACAGTGGGACAGGGTATTTTTAGCTCTGGGTAATTTGACCTGAATTTGAAGCTGATACACGTTAAAGGCTATAGTCCACATATAGCTACATGTATAACAATATACTGAAGTGTTAATTATCAATCTAATTTAAATCAGAATTATTTCAGATCAGAACTTGCTGGTAACAATGCCCTAATGCACGTTCATGCCAAAAATCAAGGTTCTAATGTCAACGGTTCTCCTTATTTTGCCGACGAAAGGATTCGGATGGACTGACTCACTCACTCATTACCGGACAATTTGCGATCTGTAGCCTACTTCGTAGGAAAATACATGTAAAAACTTTTTCTTTATAACAAATTCTTACATTTATTCAACTGGTGATGTTCTGCTACAGATTCTAATAGCGTTTTCTAGCCAAATGAACATTGTACAACAAACCAACTAAATATATATGCATTGGTGAGTACTGGTACAGCAAATCTCAATTTACATGTATGAAACCTACAGTAAATGGTAAACAGAAAGTGGTCTAACAATAGTATCAAAGAAGATGTAATGTGATTGACGTTTACCCAAGATACTCATAAGTACAGCTGGTTCTCTGCTAGGAATGGCTTGTAACATGGGTAGTAGATCGTCTAACACAAACCATTTGTCCATGAACTCCATTAGTTTACCCAGACACAGTAAACAGTTCACACGTACCTGCCAAAACAGTCATATGAAAAAAAGATTAGGTGTAGCTCAATGGCTATCTTTGCAGTCAATGGTGATGCACGCAGCAGGTTTCATACATTTCCATTCACATTCAATAAACATTCAAGGAGTTTTCCAGTTTATCAAGCTGATCTGTCATTTTCCAGGAGTTTCTCAAGTCAAAAAAGGTCATCTTCCAGGAGTTTTCTACTATAGCACTACAGGGCACAATTTTTGGCACGATTATTAACATGCTGTTAATGGAAAATAGATAGTGGGGATTGTTGAAACTAATAATTTAGATTTTTCAGGAGTTTCCAGGAAATAAACAGACTTTTAAGCAATTTCCAGGATGGAATTCAAATTAATTTCCAGGAGGCATAGGAACCCTGTTAACTATATGAGGTATACACTACAGCCAGCAATTAAGTTCCCCTTCTTTCGCGAACCATTCGCGAACCGTTCGCGAAAGAGCGAAAGATGTGCGAAAGTAACGCGAAAGCGTGCGCGAAACATCGACAATGCTATCTAGCGAAAGCAATTTTTTTTTCGCAAATGGAAGTTTCTTTCGCGAACGTATTTTGCGAAAGTATGTTTCTTTCGCAAACGATTTTATCTTTCGCGTACGGTTTTTTGAGTGGACAAGAGTGGTTTACGTTTGACCGACTAGATTTTAAAGATGGCGCCATCTGCGAGTGTGCTGCATCTGTCCCGTATACCTTGGTGAATGCGGGTTAGCATTGCTTACATTTTGGGACCCCTATTGTCTTGGTCGACTAGCAGAATACGGACAGCACTGGTTAATCATGGATATCGGATTATTCCGTCTTTGAAGTCAATCCGCCTCTTGTGCAATCGATACCGGTAAGTGTCATATCTGTTCAATGAATAGTGGCGGTCTACTAATTGAATCTTAGCGTTACGGCTGCCGTGACATATTTTGTATTCTTTTGTTATTATTCAATCAAGTGCCCTTTGTTATTCAATTTTACCGAGATATATGTTTCTTCTTTCTATTACAATCAACTTTATATTAGATCTAAAAACATAATTTTATATGCTCTAAATTGGGGTAGGGAATGAAATCTTTCGCGACGTCTGCACGAAAAGAGTGCTCTCGCCAAGGTCTGCGTGAGAAGGTCACAGCAGGTCTTCAATTTCACATTCCGGTTTTCTCATGCAAATAGTGAATGCTTTATGCAAGAATTTCGTCCATTCATGCTAGATCTTTGTTCTATTTGCGTTTCACAATAGGATCCGTTATGAACTGTTTATAAGATTGGGCAATATGAGAAAAGAAAAAGTTATTCAAAATTGTTTAATAATATTTTTTATCAGAATATTTATTTTATATATTCTTCTGTGCTATCGGTAAAATTATCTTGCATTCTTCTCGTTTGTTATCACATTAGTCCAGACAAATTTGTAGTATTATGTAAATATTTAGGAAGAATGGTCTAATAAGTTGTTTCTCCGTGATATCTTCCGTACATAAGCGACAGGTTTCCGCAACACAATTGTATTGAGGACGGAAAACATCTTTGGAATGTACCTTGTACGCCTCGATGAGAACGAATATTTTTTTATACCATCCAGGATAATATTAATTAAGTATTTTATCAACTATTTTTCCTTTTGTTAGACCCACCCGATTACATTTCGATTTTTGATTGATTGAAATTGTAGTCCCCTTCCCATTCGGATTTCGCGGCCCATCAACTCAATGTTCTATTTAAATTTCACGGTACATTTCTTCGTTCATTTAAGATCTTTTGCAGCGCTAGATATTAAAATAAATAATTAAATAACAATGAGAGAGCAGAGGGAGATATAAATGGAAGTACTAAAGATTTCATTTCAAGATATGTGATATTTTATATTTTCTCATGTCTCGCAAAACGGGATTCATTTTTTGTTAATTTGAGCTCTAGGCTTAATTTAAAGTGTTACTATTATTATATTGGTAATATACTCTAACTTCGTAATGGGGATTAGATCAGCATGTACCCCATGTGAAATGTTGTTCTTTTATTCCGTTGTTTATATGTATTGCGGGGGGGGGGGGTGTGTGGCTCTTAATTCTGAGTACAACAAAAATTTATACATTCGTCTCACAAACAAACAAAAGGCGCTGACTATAACAGAATCTTGGGACAACAAGCTGTGTAGTTGTTATAGTATTTTGAAAATCAATTAATCTGTACTCACAGTATGGAAGTGAACAGTAGGAGATCACACTTTAAAAGCACCGCACGGCTACGGTACGTGGTGCGGCTGTTTTCAGGGGCATAGCTCCGCAGGGTCAAAGTTCGCACATTCGGACCACGTGGGACTTTTCGCCGCGGGAATAGAGACGACCTCATTGACCTGCTTCATATTTCTTTATCCATCTAAACAAATTACAATCAGTACATTTTGTAAACATTTAACTACACGGGTTTGTGAGCCATTCTGTCAGTCATCCAACTTTATTTACAGGCAAACATGTACGGCCGATTAAAGTTTAACTGCAGCAGCGGGCAGTCCACTCTTCGCTCACTCCGTCCGTTCATTTTGTTTTGGTTTATTTCGTTCCGGTCAAACTCCGTTTATATATTCCGGTCATAATTCGTTCCGGTTTAAAACTTCTGCGGTCAAATTTTAACAACCGAACCGAAACGAGTGTAAACATTAACGCAATTGGCTCTGTATTCACATGTCAAGCTTTTATACGACATTTTATTGACTACTGGCTTCTTTCGCGAAAGATAGATACAATCACGAAAGATGAAGACTTCATTTCTCAACTTATCTTTTGCGTAAATGCTTTCGCGCACGCATATGCGAAAGCAGTGCGACAGGTCCGCGTGAGCTACCGCGAAGGGTTCGCGAATTTGCGCCACTTAATTGTTGGTCGTACTGTACATAACCATTACAGCTGGGGGGTGGTGATACATTTTTTCAACTATTACATCTTCAAAAGCATGTCTATCTGACTCACAGTTAAGACAGAGGTTGTCAGACAGAGTTTCTTTATCCTTGGTACAATGGCATTCTTCATGGCAGAGTAATCAATCAGGCCAGCAAATGTGGGAATGATCCCCAAACACAGCTCCTAGTAAATGGGAAAATAACGCAAATATTAGTGCAGCAAAACTGTGTTCTTTCTATAAACATCAGGCAGGAATGACCACAAGAACCTGTATACGCATATGAGATAGTGGTACATATACCATAAAATATGAGATGTCATTTTGAAACTTTGAAATGATCTATATTTTATTACATGGCATATAATCAGTTATAGAATTAACTGATCTTTGTGTTTGGCTGTATAGTATATTTGTCCATGTTCAAAGTGTTAGTCAACTTTCTGACCAGTATAGATATGATGCTGTGACTTTCTTCCATTTGACCAACACTTCCTGGCCAGTATAGATATGATGCTGTGATTTTCTCCCATTTGACCAACAATGGAGGTCAGTTTTCCAGTCGGTGCATGTTCCAAAGTGAACATACAATCTGTTTCCTCAAGCATGTACAGGATTCAGTGCTTGACTTGACTGCTTGAATTTTGGTACTTTGGATTTTGACATCCACAAAATCACTTAAAGATAATCTTGTAAATTAGTGTCAAATGTACATGCATGGTTTGATACTTGAACAAACAAGTTGCACCCGGTCTGTGTATCTATTTCACCAGAAATACAGGCTATATTACAGAGGTTTTGTCAGCAGCTTGTATGTTCGATCTTGACCAGGCCCAGGTGCCAAGCCAATCCCCATCTGTAGTTGTTGGAAAAACACAGGACGGCTCAGATTTGTCAAATCCGTTCATCACAAACAATAAAATAATTCAATTCTGTACAATCTTACCTTTATATTCAGCCCATGTTTATAAGAATGTGTCCAGTTTTTGCTTCATGGGAGACTGGAACCGACTGTTGCTGTGGCGCATAATCCGCATACATTGCCATTATGAGTACTTCAAAACGGAAGTTGTCATTCTGATTTTCGGTCTAAGATGAAGTTATAACTGGACAGTTTCCAATAAATACGGCTGAATATAAAGGTAAGATCAAACAGAATCAAATTATTTTATTGTTTGTGATGAAAGGCTTCAGGAAATATGAGTCGTCCAGTGTTTTCCCCAGAACTAGAATTGGGGAATGGCTTGGCACTGGGGTCTTGATTGTACATAGCAGAGAAAGGCTCCACCAGAGCTGGCTAGAGAACTGACTCATTCTTACCTGTATTTGTGGGTTTTCAGCCTCTAATGACTTGTACACCATTGGTAACACATGGGTCTTTATGGCCGCTGAAGGAGTTTTACTCAGCAACAAAGTCATATTTTGTAAGAAAATGAACAAAATCTGGGGAAAGAGAGAAACAAATGAAATCTCAGATATTAGATGTACACTTATAGGAAGATAGTTCGCAAGGGAAGAAGGGGTCATTCATAAGAGTTATCTGTCTGCTGCAGAAAACAGACAAACCAGAACCTGCATCGACCCCAGAAGAAAAGCAAACAGACACACTGCTACTAAACTCTCTGTTTAACTAATTATATTATTCAAAATCCTTCTGACTGAACACAAATTTAACTGTCTATTGAGTAAGATAATCTTCATAAAATATAAAAAAAATTGAATTTGACATGGAAAAATAGAAGTAGCAGCCATCTCAATATACGGATCCATCACCAGTTACATAGGGTCTGAATGTGGAAAATCTATAGCTATAATCCTACATATCAAGATTTAATTAACATTTCACTAAATATGTAATTAGACTTCCTATGTAAATTCTGCTCGCCCATCACCACTAACTGTAATCTTTACACATACTGCATTAACTAGAACTTAACATTGATAAAATAGGTCAAGGTCGGTAAACTTAAATATTAGTCTTCTATCAATCACCAGTTGCATGTGTACTGTTTTGTGAATTTGGAGAGCTTAAGCCATGATATTGCAATAACCAGAATGTGACCCTGATAAAATAGGACAAGGTCAGCCAAATTGTACAGGTTTCTAGTCAATCACCAGTTGTGTGTAGATGGTGTAAGCCAATAGGCTTCTTCTTCGTCATCACAGGCCACATCTCTCAAAAGCAAAAAATGGAGCAAAATCGATTGAGCATTTCTGTTGCTGAGGCAACATCTAATTGAAAGCTGTAGATCACCATCAGGTCAATTTAAAACAAGATGGCAGAGGATACAGAAGAATTAGTCTCTGCTTCCATGTGTGTTCAGTTGCCATTGTAACAATTTTGGTAGACAAATCGATGTTGCTCACATGATACTGAAGTAGAGCTATCTCCCTTGAGAACATCGTTTATCAGGAACCACCATTTTTGTGCTTTGTCTGGTACTCTATGCGTTTCTGAAAGTGTATGTCGCTAACAAGACTGAACATCAATGTGATTGATTCATATCAAAAGACTTTGGAAAAAGTCTCAAGGCAAAATGTATCTTAGTTGAACATGTTGAAGCAAAAAGCATTTGCCTCAGCAGTTTTGTTTCGAAGATCATCTTCTGAATTTTGAGGGCTGTATACTTGTGGCATAAACATAACAATTCTCAAAGATTTTCTGATTTTTTTTTTGTCCACAGTGAGCTTGACCTGTGACCTTTTGACCTCAAAATGAATCCGGTTCCTATTTGCCTCAAGGGTAAGGTGTACCCAAAAGTGTTACCAATACATGGCATGGAATTGGAGATATCGCATAGCTCACAAAAGTTAATGGATGGACAGATCTCACACACGCTACCACATTAAATGACCTTCAGTTGAAGACAGGCATATAGAAAATCTACCAAAAAAATAACAAGTCATTCGGAGCATAAACCCTCACCCTTGACATGCTTGACATATATACAGTCATGTAAACGCAGCATTCTATGAAAAGGTGTTCTGCTCCTGCATTGTAGGGGTGAGTGAGTGAATAGAATTTAACATCGCTTTCAACAATATTTCATTTATATCGCGACGAACCAACTATTCACCACCCAGCCAAGTTGCGTTCCTGCTACATCAAAGAAGAAATCTTTGAAGCAGCATGGAACCAGACACCCTCCATCCACCCTTAAAACACAGAGGACAGCACACAAGACACAGACATTGTAGGATGAGGGTGTGCGTTCTCTGAGTGGCTTGGATTCTTCCTATCGCATGGTAGTTGGGCAATAGACTGGTTACCTCAGCTCTTGTGTTCATACAGTAAACATGTCATGGCCGGCATTGTCGGTTCAAAATTCAGTCTGGATCTAGACTCATTCTCGGCATTGCGGAATGTATCAGGTCCGAATAAACACCCACAGACTGGGAGAATGAACGATCATGACCCAATGAAAGGCGACCTGAGCTGTCATAACCAATCAGGCTGCTGGTATTATCAGCCAGTAGAATTTGAATTCAGTCCGTATCGGCAGCGAAAAACGAATGCTGGCCGTAACCAGTCTACTGTATCGATATACAGGGAAGGCCACCAATCTAAGTTGGACACCTTCATAACCACTGAGATTTTCTTGAATTGGTGCAGACAAATAGGCCAAACAGGCGACACTGCTCTGTCTCGGTGTCCACCCACACCAGCTGACATACATGTATATATACCTGTACGGGCTCACGACGTCTGAACATAGGGATGAGTTCTGGAAGTATTTGTTGGACATATTCCTGATTGGTGGATTTTTCAGCGATGAGGAGAATACTGGGAAGGAGAAATGGTATCATGTCTGGGTTAACTCCTTCCTTAAACAAGGCTGGAAGTATTCTCTGTTGACTGACCCTCTGAAACAGAACAAAACAACAATGCTGCATATTGTCTCAAATAATACTACAAACTCTGAGCTTCTTCACAAAAGTTAAAGGAGACTGTATGATAAGGCAGGATTTGGCCTATACGTGGTGTGGTTGAAATCACAAAAATAAAATCTCTTAAAACTAATTGTGTTTTAATGCAAGGGCAAGAGAAATATATGTACACAATATGTAAAAGTTCTAGCTCGATTGCGTTAAGATTATAGTTATGACATGAAATTGAAATCCACAGCATGTGTTATTTCCTGAAAAAATTGTCTTAATTGTGTCATTCAAACACACGTTTAGACATGAAGGACTCCTTGGACCGAAAAGATTTTCCAGCAGTGGAGAGATGTCACCACACATCAACAGGTTAAATGGCATTTTGTGCCAAGGGGTCCTACCTATCTAAATGTGTTTGAATGACTAGATGCAAAGCTAACCATCATTGAAACTTGGGTTGACTATTTACAGCCACACATTTGTG
Source organism: Hanleya hanleyi (assembly GCA_036873755.1). Lineage (NCBI taxonomy): Eukaryota > Metazoa > Mollusca > Polyplacophora > Lepidopleurida > Hanleyidae > Hanleya > Hanleya hanleyi. The sequence continues at coordinate 17,434 of JAVTVY010017854.1, read as the reverse complement.
TCGTTAGTCCATACAATTTAAAGCATTTAGACAAGGTTACATACTGTGCTTGTATATAAATATATATGCAAGGAAATTTCATCCATGGACTGTAATATGTTCAGAGAAAACATAGCCAAATATATTATAAAATATCAGGCCAGCTCTGATCCTCAAGCCCATCAGCAAGGAGTCCATTTCACTTTAATCTAAGATATTTGCTTATCAACCAAGACCCTTATTGGAGTAGCCTTGTTATTGTTGGTAATTAGTTCTCTAAATGTAACAGTTACAAATTTATATTTGATCTGATACACAGTTTGGCTGATTCTCACCTTGGGAAGTTTGGAGATAATCTGTGGTAATCCTTTGAAGAACTGTGATTTCTGTAGATTATCCCTCTGGAAGAGTGTATCCATGTACTGCAGGGTGACTGTACCAACATCCTCTAGGAAATAGGAAATCTGAAATGGACAGCAGACAGATATCATCCATATCATAGTCGTCCTATTTAGTGACTCTCTTCTGTGCATCATGAAAACTATATAATACCTTCAATAGGTATGCTCAAAATGTTTGTAACCACCAAATCTTGGTGTAACACCCACCGACTGCACTGGGTTGAAATATTCACATTCAGTCTTTCTCTATTTTGAATGACACAGGAAGTGTGCATCTATACAAGATAGAGATGGAGAATGCATCCAGCATATTTTATGCAACAAAGAATACATTAGATGCTCAACTTTTTAAGAAGAGCACAGAGTACAGCATCTTCTTCAGGTGAGCCCATTCTGCTCTATTTAGAAACAGATGATGCTCTGATGGCCGTGAGAAAAATGCAGGAGAGCTAGCCATCACTCACCTCAAAAAGCTGTAAGGCGAGTATGGGTGAGTGACCGTCACTCTCCTTGAAAAAGCGAGTGATGCTGTATATAATGGAGATTGAGCTATTCTTGCGTGTCACCGGATCATACCGTTCCTTAATCTTAAATGGTTTAGTTAATTCATTATCCCAATTGAGATAGGTAGGTAATTTGACAGAATTCCCCTTTGCCATACTGCACGCGTTGACTGGGACATTCTGCAAATGGCGGCCATCAGACCATGTCTGATCGGACTCCCCTTGACTATATCTGCTGCCTGAACTACTGTGAGGGTTTCCGAACAACGAAGAGATGTGATGTCAGGGGAACAGCATACAGGTTTCGGGAGCAAACTTTCCGGAAATAGGACACGTTTGATCGAACATTGAATAATTTTTTTTTGCACAAATTATGGCGGGTGCTTCAATACTCGCCATAATTGGAATTTAGGTGAGCATGGGGCACGGCCAGCACTGATGCTGATTGACCAAGAGCCATGCATACAAAAGCTGCATGCAACTGTTTCATCTTCAGTGAAATCAGAGGGTATATATGACAGTACTTAGGAAGTGTAAAATCTGATGCCATGAGAATGTCGAAAGGAAGCATCACCAATCAAATCCAATGCATTTTGACATGAATATATACCTGCCATAACTGCAGCTTTAGCATTATGTGTATCATTTTGACCGATAATACCTTTGTCATTTATATGTGAAATACAGAGAATAATAGCAAACTAGCTAGCAAAACATTACAATATCACTGATTAATCCAATATAGACGTGGACCTCCATGTGCATAACACTTCAAACAAGATAGATATTGATACTACAAACTCTGAGCTTCTCCACGTAAATGCAATTTAATGCATTGAATCGAATCTATGTGAAGAAACGCAAAGTTTGTAGTATTAGTGAAGATTCCATGTACGAGTCTAAAACAAGATAGATTTGTACAGAAATAAAGTGTGCCCATGCCTCACCTTAGAGACTTGGTCAGCATCTGGTCGGACTGTGGCCTCAGCATTCAATAGCATCTTCACATAGTCTCTGACTTCTGTCGGTATACTACCCAGTATGGATATACGCATCCTTTTTAACTGAAAACAATCACACGAGGAACTGATATAAACAATCAAACATATAAACATGTTGAGGCAATCATGACAAGGCAGTGAGTGATATGGTAAAAACCAAGAAATTATACAAGGTCATAATAATTTTAGTATTATTAGTTACACAAAATGTTATTATCATACATATGTACAAATCTCAATGAACATGTATCTTTGTTACATTTTCGGCGAGTTTGGGTGACATGTAACAAAGAGAACACATGAAATATATACTATGAAATGCACGATTGAGTTAGTTGATTTGCCGATCAATTTATCTAGATTTTACCTCCTCAGCATTTTTCCTGAACGTAGACAGTTGTCCATGACACTCATACAATGGTTTGCCATTGTTAAACAGTGAATAAACCAGCACACCGAATGAGAACATGTCACTGGCCAGACTACAGGTCAAGGTCAAAGCATACTCTGGAGCGAGGAAGTCCAGGTTTGGTTGGGTGACAGGAGGTATCCCAGCATCCCACTCCACAAACTCAAATAGAGGCTGGAAGAACATTTAGAGGTTTAGAAGTCAATTTCATTATATTAGTGCCATTTAGAAAGGGAATTAACAGTAATAAAATTGTATGAAACACAACCATTGGATATATTCTAATCAATTTAGGTATGGAATAGAGCAAAAATTTCCATTAGAGAAAAAAAAGTGGGAAAGAATTTGAAAGTGAACAACTTTACACTGTTAGCCTATAGTATTGGACCCTTCTACGGAGGGCCAATGTCTGGCTGATGCAGCAACAACAACATTTTCCCAGTTAGACGCCAGATTTTGAAATCGAAAACGAGGCCGTGCTATGTCATCGGTCAACTGAGACAGTAACGTGGTTGTGTATGAAGATTGGGGTGGCTCCTATAAATAGTGATCCAATGAGAATGCTTGTTTTAGTTTAAAATGGCGGGTCGAGTGACCAATCACTGAAGGGGAGACAGCTAGAACAGTACGCTGACACTGTCTGTTAATATCTTGATTTAACAGAGAGTACTACAGTCTACTTTACACTGTGAGCAGATCCTTGGTCACGAAAACCTTAAGCAATTCATACAAGTTGGGATGCATAAACTTGTTAACATTTAAAAATGAAATTGCGCCACATATAAGCTTATTCTTGAATCATGCTTGCATCATTACTTTAACTGACATTGCTTTCAAGGTTCCAACATATTATAGCATCTGGAAAAATTAACAAATTTATTCTGGCACTTACAGCCTGGTCTTGAGTGTTTTTATTGGGTACAGAGAATTCAAATCCACCCAGTTTCCATGACCCCGTCTTGTTCACTAGAATACTTTCTAGACAGACGTTTCTATGTAGAAGTTTAACATCATTGTGGAGAAATGCAACAGCTTCAGCAACCTGATGAGAAATAAAGTACAAATAGTAGTATACTTTACTAAACAGTAGTATATTATTATACCTAACAAAAATTCCAATGCATATTACGTTCTGCTTTGTGACTCTATATTTAGTGCTGTCAGGGTCTCACAGACTGTACAGGAGTTGACCGGAGGTCATCTGTTATCAAGGTAAATGAATATGGTGACCATATAACTGAGTGAACTGATATGGATGGTGTGGATAAAAGCCTATCACATTTCATTCTGTAAATTATGATCTTCCCCGATGTTGATTCTCTATCTTGCCATACCACTAAACATAGAAATGATCCATCATGTCCATGGCAAAGCATTGATCAGAGAAATAGTTCACCTAGATATGCCAGATGTTACACACCGAGCCAAGAGTTTTCCTGTCATGTTTCCATTGTGCAAGTCAAATACATGTATTTCTCACTGTGTGAGGATGTGGTGAGTGTCTGTTCACAGCTTCGATGAAGGAAATTGAGTTATGTACTAATAAACCTGGCATATGTACCTGACAAACATGTCTGTAACAATACTAAGAAAGTCAGGAATGGGTTTTTTCAATGATAAACATGTCGAAGTAGAGTATACAGCATCACAAGTTAGACCTGAATAGGAATAGTACCAGATCCTGGCATGGTGTACCAGTATTTCCAAATACATGTATCTGTAGGCCTACCAACATGACCAATGTACTTTTCATCACCTAATAATTGTCCATCATTCAGTATAATAAAACAAGTATTTCATCAAGTAGAGCTGTGTTGAGCGGGACAATGATTTTTTGGATGCCTGCTCCTTGTATATCACCTTTCTCCCACTCTTACAACATGCAATATTTCTATATTATTACACTCTCAAAATATGGCCTTTCACACTTCAAATTAGCCTTGATAGATCAGACCACAACATGAGGCAGCCCCTAAAAGGTGCAACAACCCCTCAGCCAGACACATGCCAGACAGTTTCAGTCGGTGTATATTGTTACACAATGCATATGTAAAAGCCTGAAAGATTTGGTTGAATGCAGAAGATGCTTAAAGCAGTGGCTTGTAAAAAATTAAAATATGATAAATTCAGTGTGGGATGTTGGATGAATTGGAGAACTATAATAAATAGTTTGACATATTACGTGCGAAAAATATGGCGGAAGAACAAAAATATTCTGAACAAAAACAAAAGGCTTCAAGCCATTCTTGCTTTGAACCCTAATAATAATCTGAACAATAATAAAAGTCTTCCGATTTTCAGTGGGAGCCAAGTAATATAGAGTTTTTGATAGGAATACGAAGCTGCGCATCTAAACACCCTCGGCTCTGGGTGCCAGCCATTCACAATCTATTCAATTTGAACCATACATGTACTACTTTGAAAATATCAGGAACATCAAGCAGTCAAGTGACAAATATACAGATTATCAAAAAATTGCAATCAGAAATGGCCGCAAAGTTTTCCATCCAATCAGAGGGAGGGAGGGAATTTGGCTTAATGTCACACTCAAGTTTGTTTCACTCATATGGTGACAGTCAGTTTGGTTGGTGGAGGAAGCCGGAGTACCCGGAGAGAACCACCGCCCTTCGGCAAGTAACTGACAAACTTTTACACATGGACCAAGTGGGCTCGAACCCGTGTCGGTTCAGCGGTGTGAGGCTACTGGTCACCAGCGAAGCGCCTTAGACCACTCGGCCACTGAGGGCCCATCTCCTCCAATCAGAGAAACCAGCAGTCATTACTTGTCTCTTGATGTATCTATGACGTATACCAAGCAAACTGAACACTTGAGCAGTATCAAAGGATATATAGATCATCAATGATTTTACATAAATTGAAAATGGCTTCCAAGGTTTCCATCCAATTAGAGAAAACGGTTCGGTCATTCAGTTTTAGTCTCTTGATGTACTGATGATACAAAGCCTTGCATCAAACACTTGAACAGTACCACAGGTATAGATTTTACATAAATTAAAGATGGCAATAAAGTTTTCTACCTAATCGGAGAAATTGGTTGTCATTAATTGTTTCTTGATGTATCGATGATTTGTAGTTTCATATGAAGCACTAAAATGTTATCAGATATAGATCATTAATGATTTTGCATAAATTAAAATGGTCGCCAAGATTTCCACCCAATCAGAGAAACCAGTTCTGTCATTCATCGTAAGTCTCTTGATGCATCGATGATGTTTACAATGATGATGTATATCAAATTTTACATCGAGCACTCTAACGGTATCAGAGACAGAGATCATTAATGATTTTGCATAAATTAAAAATGACTGCCTATCCTTCCCGTCATTCAGAGGAACTGATGTGGTTATTCATTGCGAGTCTCTTGATATATCGATGCTGTATACCAAATTTCATATAGAACACTTAAATGGTATCGGGGATATACATCATTAAAAAATTTGCATAAATTAAATATGGCCGCCAAGATTTCCGCCCAATCAGAGAAACCAGTTCTGCCATTCATCATAAGTCTCTTGATGCATCGATGATGTTTACCAAATTTTACATCGAGCACTTGAACGGTATCAGAGATAGAGATCATTAAAGGAATAGACAACCTTTGATAAGCGTATATTGCAAATGAAAGAACAATTCCAGGAGTGTCCAAAACGATTTTTATTTCAATTTTGCATTTTTTTCCAACCGAATAAGAAGCCGTCAATGATAAATTCTGTGGCTTGTAAGGGCGCCGCCATTACGGCAAGTTTAGTGACGTCACTGGTCCGCAGAACACTGCAGTGAACTGGGAGGAAACACAGTTTGCCATGCACTGGAATAATCGCAGCCCGATAGGCCAGCAGGTGTGGCTATACATTCTTGTATTCTGTACCCTGTAAATACTGGCTAATGTTTGTACAATAACAATGATCATATCCTTGTTGAGAAATCGGGGTTGATCTGTCGTCTAGACTGTCTAAGTGTCAATAAAAACACAGCATCGAGTTGTCTGATAAAATATGCTTTCGTTATAGGCCAATACTTTTCAGCTGATCACTATATGCCAACATGCGTCAACATAATTCGGCAGTAACTCACTGAGATTGTTTAATGTAACCGAAATTGGGAATAATTCTGATTTCTGTGTTACCAATTCAAAGAATCGAGCCTCAACAAAGACCGGCACTCAGCCAGAAAACGAAACTAAATCTGCCTTAGCTGGAGGCTCATTTCTCCGGGAAAAGATTGTCCGGAGATTTTTCTCACCGTTGAACTGTTACCGAAAGAAACTGTTCAGCATGACACGGCCGTTAAACACCCACCCAAATATCTAGCGTGCGAGAAAATTTACCTGAGAAAGTTTATGGAATAAATCCTTGTCAGCTAATGTCAGCACTTGCACATGTGCTCGTCTGATCGTTTCAACGAAATCCGCGACCCGGCCGGCTTCTACGGTACATACATCCTCGACCGATTTCTACGGTAGATCGTCTTCAATGGGCTCGAACACGCCTGACACTTCTTGTATCCCTCGACACTGCCCCCAAGCAGCGTAGATGAAAGCATGGTTTCGCCCAGCCAGCCATTGTCATCAGTCAGGTTAAAACTCCAGGAAATGCAAGGCGTCGGATACTTGGAAAAAGTTGAAAATCACTTGCTGCCATGTTTGCGCTCTGGCCCATTGACGTCATGAGCTAGTTGTCACGTGAACATCACTCGGCCGCTCATTGATTAAACCATAAAGATGGCATAAAGATGGCGGCTCCCTTCATTCAACACATCTGGTTATTTTCCCAATGTTTGGGAGTATTTTTCTTCGTTAGAAAGAATCTCAAAAATAGGAAAAAAATATTTTTGGGCACAGTTTGGATTGTTCTTTCAGTCGCAGTTTACGTTTGCCAAATGTTGTCTATTCCTTTAATGATTTTGCATAAATTAAAGATGGCCGCCAAAGTTTCCACCCAGTCGGGTTCAGATTCAATAGGGTTCTGGGTCACGAGCATATGGATGCGCACGGCAAGTTGCATCGATAATCTATGCCAAGTTTCACAATGAACAGCGAAATGGTTTCCGAGATACACAAGATTCATGGTTTCGCATAAATTAAAGATGGCCACCAAAGTTTCCACCCAATCGGGTCCAGATTCAATAAGGTTCTGGGTCACGAGCATATGAATGTGCTCGGCATTTTTGGTGTGCCTTGGGTAAGTCGTTCTAAGGATACCTTGGTAACGAGAAAGCTGTGACGGTTTCGCAGAAATTAAAGATGGCCACCAAAGTTTTCAACCAATCGGGTCCAGATTCAATAGGCTTGTGGTTGACCACCCAACAATCCTGCATACCAAATTTGAAGTCTCTAGAAGCAACGGTTTGGCTTCTAGACCGGTCACAAGAATTGTTGACGAATTTTCCGTTACGTTGCCATGGAAACCGCAAAATTCATCATAAATTACCCAAATTCGATAGGCTTGTGGCTGACCACCTAACAATCCTGTATACCACATTTGAAGTCTCTAGAAGCAACGGTTTGGCTTCTAGACCGGTCACAAGAATTGTTGACGACTGACGACCGGACGACCTGACGACCCACCGGACGTACTTGCCGACGACAAGACCCCACAGCCTTATAGGCTGAGGGGTAAAAAGCAATACACATGTAAATATGGTTCAAGTAGATATCCCTTATTGCATTACCCTTACAGACCTCAGGTGTACACCTAAACTTGTGTAGATTAGGTGTACTTTAGGTGTAGCCGAGGTGTATGAGGTACACTTAGACTAATTTACATATTTGGAAACTCCTCAACTACACCTAATCTACAGCTAAACTACACCTAATTTACTAGGTGTAGTTTAGGTGTACACCTACAGGCAGATTATGTGTACACCGAAACCACACGAAAAATACTCCTAAACTACACCTAAAAGCAGTAAGGGAAGATGGGGGAAAGAGTCATAGCCATTTTAGCCGGGGTTCTGGGGCCCGCTAGGGCCCAATCCGCCAGAGACCCTGCGGTGCTCTGAGAGTCATCGGAGGCAATTTTGGGGCATTCCACAGATATCCATTGAAATGAACTATCATGGTATTCATTTTCTGAATACAGAAGGCAAAATATATAATAAAATGTTTCTCTAGTTCCACTTCACTGATCACCCCACCGCTGGTAATTTTTGGGGGTTGCGATTTCCATAAATGAAACAAAAATTTATCCTTCACACCTATCCGAAATGTCGCCCGGTTGAATACTTTTTTCCCCAACTCATTAACATGATTAAGTTTAGAAATTGGCAAATACTGGTCAGATGTGACAGTGAAATAAAACTGGATACTTCCTATTATGAGTATACCTAATATTACCAGGAAATGTGTTTCAATTTTGATTGGCAACATAAAAACAGATTTTTTATCCTGCAAGCACCACCTGACCAGTGAGCAAGTCTTTGAAAATAAATTTATTTTTTCGAACAAACTTCTTGGTAATATTAGGTATAAGCTTACGCATAATAACCACATAATTGGAAGTACCCGGTATCCAGTTTTATTTCACACATCTGACCAGTATTTGCCAACTTCTAAACTTACCCTTACAGACCCTCAAGTTGAGATGTACACCACCTCTCACACTTTCAAAAAATCTGGGTACACCTCAGATACACCTCATGGATTTTGTTAATGTTCCACGTACACCTCAATTAAGCTTACACCTCTCAGACTTTGAAGAAAAATACCAAATTCCACAAAATTTCCATATAATGTACACATCAAATACACCTCTCAGTCTTAGAAGAAACATCTGGATTTTGCCAACTTTGTACATACACCTCAAGTACACCTCTCAGACTTTGAAGAAAAATACTGAATTCCACAAAATTTCTATATACACCTCTGTGCACCTCTCAGTCTTAGAAAAAACATCTGGATTTTGCCAACTTTCTATACACCTCAACTACACTTCTCAGACTTTGAAGAAAAATACCGAATTCCACAACATTTCTATATACACCTCGAGTATCTCTCAGACTTACAATGTAGAAGAAAAATACTGCATTCCACAAAATTTCTACATGCACCTCAAGTACACCTCTAAGTCTTCGAAGAAAATTACTAAATTTCACCAAATTTCTGTATGTTATTGGAATTTTCCCACAAAGATAATAGTAACTTAACATTATAATTTAGAACTACATACATACAAGTTTCAATGATCTTAACTAGCTCTGGCAATTTCCCAGCTTAAAGTTGGCTGATTTGATTTCACTCAGTGATAAATCAATTATTATCATGTTAATGAGTTGGGAAAGTATTCAACTGGGCGACATTTCGGATAGGTGTTGTTGTTGTTACCGAGGGCAAGGGAGCAACAGTAGTTGGTCCAAAGAAGGACGTAATGGATTTACAGGTTCGTGCACTGACTGCGTTTTCATGAGCCGGTTTTCTTAAGCGAGGCTTTGACCACTCGGCATTTTAATAAATGCATGCTACGGCATGAGAAATGGCCCAAATTGTCACCAAAAGCTGCGGTTCTTTCCAAACGGTTTTAAGCGCCCCACAAACTACGGCATTCTCTGTCATTCGACATCGTCTAGTAAGTCGTACTAATCCGAAGTTTAAGAAAGCGAAAGACGGAAAGTACCAGTTTGTGGAGAATGAATTCACATGAAGTTTCCCCGAGAAGTTTCGAGAGTTGGAGAACTCTTCTGTGAAAGAGGCTGGGAGAAGAATAAATGAGAAAACGAAATAAACTAGATTGGAAATGCATGATGGTATATCGTCTACTAACTTCATTGATAAACCCGGAATTAAAGATGTGAAATGACGACAACATTGTTCGGGGAGTGGCGCTAGGCTAAAGGAAGTGAAAAAAGGCAGCATCGCCGATCATGAAGGGCATGGCGCTGTGCGGCTGAAGTTGCCGGCAGCATGACGCTGATTTTTTGGGCGTGACACAGCGCCACGCCAAATAAAGCTAGCGTGGGGTTTGCTATTGGTTACATGTCAAATAGGTCTAACTGCAATGGTATTTTCCAAAATGGTGTGTTCATGCAACTTCTTTATATGCCCACACAAAAGGTATAATACCTCGAGCAAGGTATTTTCTCCAATCTGTAGGATTGTGAAGACTGTGTTTGGGCGCCGATTGTTGCGCAGTCTGATAAATTGCAATCAGGAAATGTTACGTCAGCGATCCGATGACCAATGATTTGACCTTTGACAAAAACTGTTTGACATGTTTTGGCGGAAGATACGTCATCCACGAGGTCCCCGAACAACACAAATGAATGGAACGAGTTGAAAAATCTGAAACCATATAGCCTTGAACCGAAACGCAAAGGAAACGCAATCACATTTTTCATCAAAGGGCTTCAGAGCGCGCCGAAGTAAGCAATATCATAAGGACTGATATTAATAGAATGAATAACTGTAGAAATCCTTCTTTCTAAAACCCTGTAAATCGTCTGTAATCCTTGAAACATTTTATAGACCCACTCTTCCACTTTCCCGGGAAGAAAACAATGAGGCGCTCGACGCTCGAGAGAATGAGGCGCTCGCAGAATGTAATTTTCTTACGTCAGCTACCCGACCCTCCAATTGTTTTCACCTGAACAGGTATCAGAGTTACTTCTCTTGCTTTGAAGTTCTCTTTGAACACCTGACTTGCAATTTTGATGGCGATTTCACGTTTTAAACTCGGTGCATGTGGAACCTCTTTTACTAGTTGTGATCATTGGCTTGTTGTACCTTTATTTATTTGTTATGACCAAAAAACAAATTAAACTTCTCAATCCTACAACCTGTTGAATCCCACTTGAGCTATATCGCCAACTTCAGCTATTGTTCCCGACCTGTTGTATGGCGTTGTTGTCAGTCTGATAATTTGGGGTGTTTTTGGAAATTTCGAATTGGTCGGTGAATTTGAAATATGTGCTTTTGAAGCATGAAAACTATTGTTATCAATTGCAGTATATGGATGGGCGGTAAAATCCTGACCCCCGCCCTCTCAAGCTCAACACTGCAATTATTTTTGTTGTTGTTGTTGTTGCTGTTGTTGTTGTTGTTGTTGCAACTTGCACTTTCTGTTGACATGGTTGATAAGCGAATGTAATCAGTTTCCCAGTGTGACAGAGACGTGAAATACATTTATGATTACCTGCACTCTGATAGTAGTAGCTCCTGTATGCTATGTTAGAGACCCAACAAAACAAACTAAGTGGTATAACAACTGCGAGCATGGGAGCAACAGGTGCCATGATGTTGTTGTTGTCAAAAATAGGATTCGTCTGCAGGCCACCCTCCTTTTCCCACCTGAGAACGCTGATATTCTTGAATCGCACGGTTTGCCCAACCGAGTCCCTGGTTGGTGCTAATTTAAAACGTTTTCAACTGGGGTAGAAATTAACAACAACAACAAAATAAATAAACTGGTAAAATAAAATGCATGTCCCCTCAACCTGTAACCATCTCGGTCATCTTTACGCGGTAAGACTGCCATCTTATGGATGGCGAAGTGTACGCAAATGCATGTCCCACCGTATGAGCCACCGTAAACGCCCACAATTTGAGTTAATTTGAACATAGGAAAATGTTTTCAAGTCATCTGCAAATTACACAATTAAAAGCTGGGCCAAAAACAATACATTCGGCCACGGCACTGCAGAAATGTATGGACAGGACTGGAAAGTTGTACCAAGTCTTTGCATGTTCCGATATGTACAGTATCTGAAGATAGGACTGGCCTCGATGGGGAAACGGTATTACGATGTCCAAACTAAGAATAAGTCCAGATATATGCAGGCTAACTGCTTGGTGGGTCTATTAAAGAGCAGGCGTTCAAAGTAGAAGATGAGAAGAAGCCAATAATTTTTCCCAAATATGTATGAAAATAGTGATTCCCATACTGATTAATACTGGGATGTCTCAAAGGTAAATCTGAATTTGAACACCAGTGGTAATATCATACACTATAAAGCCCTAACAGATGATAACGATTTCGAAATTGCGCAATGGCAAAATATTAATATTCATCAGTCAAAGTATTTTTCTGAAACGACCTTTCTCGATGAAATTAACAGTTCACCCTCTATTACTAATAACAATACACTGTCCTTTTTACATATGAATGCACGAAGTCTGAACAAGCATTTTTCCGAAATTACAGGCTTTGCCCATAACTTAAAGCATCAATTTTCCGTCTTAAGATTTTCAGAAAGTTGGCTGAATCCTACAGATTTATTTGATTTGCCTGGCTACAAACATCAAGAAAGAAAATTTAATGGGTTAATTTTCTATGTTCATGAAAGTATAAAGTGCTGTAGACTACGTGATGACCTCTCCCATCTTGACGATGAAGGTGAATATGAATCTGTATTTCTAGAACTAGTCTGGGGTGATAAAACCTATTTAGTTGGCTTACTTTACAGATCCCTGACAAAGACGTTAATGTTTTTAACCGATTTCTCCTTTCTACTCTTAAAACTCCGGACATCGAAAGAAGTAATTGTATACTAATGGAGGATTTTAATATTGATCTCTTTAAAACCGATCGTCATACACCTTCAAAAGAATACTTCGAAATTTTAAAGTCACACTATTTCTTTCCACAAATTACCAAACCAACGAGAGTACGACGAAATTCATCAACACTTATTCACCCTACTGAATCGACAAGTATGATTGTAGGTGAATGCACCAGCCCATGTGTCATGCGACCATACTTGCATCATCCTTGCATTGTCCACAGGAAAAAATTTTCCACGCAAGGATTACTCAAGGAAAATTGCATTATCCCTGCACTTGCATCGTCCTTGCGTGCCATGCAAGGACGGCGTAAGGATAAAGTAATTTTCCTATCGGTATCCTTGCATCAAGATGTACTTGCATCATCCTTGCATTTTCTACAGGAAAAAAATTTCATTCAAGGATTACTCAAGGAAAATTACATTATCCTTGCACTTGCATCGTCCTTGCGTGTCATGCAAGGAAGGCGTAAGGATAAAGTAATTTTCCTATCGGTATCCTTGCATCGAAATGTACTGGCATCATCCTTGCATTTTCTACAGGAAATAGTTTTCCACGCAAGGATTACTCAAGGAAAATTACATAATCCTTGCACCTGCATCGTCCTTGCGTGTCATGCAAGGAAGGCGTAAGGATAAAGTAATTTTCCTATCGGTATCCTTGCATCGAAATGTACTTGCATCATCCTTGCATTGTCCACAGGAAAACATTTTCGACGCAAGGATTACTCAAGGAAAATTGCATTATCCCTGCACTTGCATCGTCCTTGCGTGTCGTGCAAGGACGGCGTAAGGATAAAGTAATTTTCCTATCGGTATCCTTGCATCGAAATTTACTTGCATCATCCTTGCATTGCCCACAGGAAAAAAAAAATTCACGCAAGGATTACTCAAGGAAAATTGCATTATCCCTGCACTTGCATCGTCCTTGCGTGTCATGCAAGGATGGCATAAGGATAAAGTAATTTTCCTATCGGTATCCTTGCATCGAGATGTACTTGCATCATCCTTGCATTTCTGCAGGAAACAAAATTTCGCGCAAGGATTACTCAAGGAAAATTGCATTATCCCTGCACTTGCATCGTCCTTGCATATCATAAGGATAAAGTCATTTTCCTATCGGTATCCTTGCATCGAGTTGTACTTCATTGGTACGTACCATTCTTGCATTTTTTGCAATTTCGGAATTAGTCTTGCATGTGTCTTGCCGATAGGAATATTACTTTATCCTATCGTCATCCTTGCGCCGAATATGCAAGGGCAATGCAAGGCGCTTCCTTGCAATTGACTTGCGTTCGCCTTGCATTTTTTTTCGATAAGGGTGGCTACAAACATCAAGAAAGAAAATTTAATGGGTTAATTTTCTATGTTCATGAAAGTATAAAGTGCTGTAAACTACGTGATGACCTCTCCCATCTTGACGATGAAGGTGAATATGAATCCGTATTTCTAGAACTAGTCTGGGGTGATAAAACCTACTTAGTTGGCTTACTTTACAGACCCCTGACAAAGACGTTAATGTTTTTACCCGATTTCTCCTTTCTACTCTTAAAACTCCGGACATCGAAAGAAGTAATTGTATACTAATGGAGGATTTTAATATTGATCTCTTTAAAACCGATCGTCATACACCTTCAAAAGAATACTTCGAAATTTTAAAGTCACACTATTTCTTTCCACAAATTACCAAACCAACCAGAGACGAAATTCATCAACACTCATTCACCCTACTGAATCGACAATATGATTGTAGGTGAATGCACCAGCCCATGTGTCATGCGACCATGAAGATTGGATCACTTCACATTGAAGCCGGATAACAGCTGCAATGTTATAATGAGGCAACATATGATTGTATATCAGATATGTCGACAGTCCATGGTAGCTACCATTTATCTTGGCAACAGTCCATTTGGTGAATCATTGGATCAGACGATGTGATCGGACTGACCGTATTTTGGCCTACCATGGACTGTCGATCGGTCCGATGATGATACCATGGATTGTCGTAATATCAGACAGACAGAGAATAAACTATTAATGGTTCATATTTCTCTTAAACACACACAATTGAAAGGAATCGAGAGATGAATGAGTCAGTGATAGTAAGTTCCCACGTGTTCATTTTGTGCCCATTTCCTCACACTATAATTCGATGCTAATACCTACCATGGACTGTCCACCAACATCTAAAAACACCTCTCGCCGCAAAAATGTTTAAAAATTTTGTTAACTTGAAATAGTAATAACCCTACATTTGGTGACAATATAGTACGATATCTCTCCATCAAAAAATGACTGGACACCAGTATAACCATACCTGTCATCGATAAGCTGAAAATCGTTCATTTTCGGCTGTGGTCACTGTCGTCTGGTCAGACACACGCCCACGCTTGATAACGAAAGCACCAAAAAACCTACCATTGACTGTGATTTGACACGTGACCGGCGGTGTTTACCTACCATCATACTTGCCGATTCGGTAGGGTGTCATTGATAATATTTTTACAAATTTTCATGAAGACAATCTCCTTTCGAGTATTTTCATGACAGACATTACTGATCATTTTCCAGTTTTCCATATCATAAAAACGGAGCAGATCTTTAAGGTCCGTGACCAGACCTTACAGTATCGCAGAATCACTCCCGACCGAAAAGAAAGATTTACTCAAATAATAAAAGAAACTGACTGGAGTGATGTCGAATCTGATAGCAGAGACCCTAGTAAAGCCCTTGACAAATTCCTGACTTTATTCAACCCTATTTATAATGATTGTTTCCCTTTGTCAACGTCTAAAATTAAAAATAAAAAAGTATTAAACCTTGGATCACATACGGTATATTAAACTCGATATATGAAAAGAATAGACTATATCGACTCTACCTCATCACTCATGATGAAAATATTCATCTCGAATACAGAGCATATAGAAATAAACTTAACCATATTCTACGATTGGCTAAGAAACAAAATTTTGAATATAAATTTAATGAGAGTAATCAAGATATAACAGGAACTTGGAAAATTTTGAACCAACTTATGAACAGAAGCAAGGCCACAAGAACACCTGGGTATTTTAGAGTGAACAGTGAGAATATATCGCTAACAAGTTTAATGAATATTTTAGCACAGTGGCACCCAATCTTGATTTTGAAATCTCAAGTAGTCCTTCCAATTTTGAAGATTACTTTGGCACACCTGTCCCTGGCAATTTCGTATTCACACCGGTAAATCTGGACGAGGTGAAGTTAATGATAATGGACATGAAGTCCGCTGCACCTGGTATGATATACGGACGTCCTTGGTTAAACTGGTATCTGATTACATTTCTGCTCCTCTTGCCTACATAATTAATCTTTCATTCTCCTCTGGAATAGTTCCAAAGCCCTTCAAAAAAATGCTAAAGTTACATCAATTTTCAAAGCCGATGATCTGTCTGTACTGTCAAATTATAGACCAATATCTGTCTTACCATGTTTAGGTAAAATTCTCAAAAAAATTGCGGCTACGAAAATATCAGACTTTTTGGAATTCAATACAATTCTCTCCAAAGATCAGTTTGGCTTTAGGTCCAATCACTCAACATCTCTAGCAGCAACCACACTCGTTTCTGTAAAAGAATCCAAACTTTATAGCATAGTTTCCTTCTTGGATCTGTCTAAGGCTTTCGACACTGTGAATCATAATTTATTACTCTCTATACTCGACCAGTAGTAGTGTCTACGGATTTAAATTAAGGTTTCACCCGGATGTAACTATGACGTCACTTCCTGGCGGCCATTTTGCTCCCAGACTGGTGGGTCCAAGATGGCGGCATGCCGCCATTTTGCTCCCAGACTGGTGGGTCCAAGATGGCGGCATGACCGCCATTTTGCTCCCAGACTGGTGGGTCCAAGATGGCGGCATGTAGATCAACTCTAATGTTATAGACATATGCCGCCATTTTGCTCCCAGACTGGCGGGTCCAAGATGGCGGCATGACCGCCATTTTGCTCCCAGACTGGTGGGTCCAAGATGGCGGCATGACCGCCATTTTGCTCCCAGACTGGTGGGTCCAAGATGGCGGCATGCCGCCATTTTGCTCCCAGACTGGTGGGTCCAAGATGGCGGCATGTAGAAAAACGTATAAAAGGAGGAGATTGTTAGTGGTTTGGTGTATTCATTGCACTACCTTACGGAGCTCTCTGACCTACCTGCCTGTCTGACCTGCCTGCCTGCCTGCCTACCAGCTTGTTCTGACGAGAGGAGGAGCAGGAGAGAAAGCATGAGACGTGGAGAAGATTTTCCATTGGCCCCAGCAGCACCTCCGGTTGAAGCCTTACCCCAAGACGAGCGTGTGAGTGACATTTATCGACGTCACTGGGCTACCATACGCCATTGTTTTCACCGTCACCGTCGTCTATTGGACTTGTATAACTATCGACTGCAGGACCTCACGTATCTGTCTACCTACGCCGAGAACATTTTCCCAGATCAGGAGACAGCGTTCAAGTTGAATATGACATTCGGTTACATTTTACGGCACAAGGAGACGGACCAGCTGCGGTATTATTATCCCAGTAATAATACCTATGTGTTTGACCAACCGTTCACGGTGACGGATGCGATTTCTCTGGAGCCACTCATCG